>JAPYYT010006048.1:0-11264 GCA_030522565.1 Ceratosolen corneri | reverse complement strand
ACACTATCTTATAAATTCCTTAGAGGGAGAGCCCTGTGATTTAATTAGAAAATTATACCCTGACGATGATTCTTTAGAAGCATGTTGGGGAACGTTAATCGAACATTACAACCATGAGAAAGTATTAACATACTCATTCCCGAACAATTTTATTCTAGTTTTAGTATTTAATACATTCTTATGTGACCATAATTTTCGTCATCATTATTTGCCTTATATTTTATACATGTATAATACCAATACATATATGATACATGTAGAAATTTTTTAGTTTAATAATGTAGTATAAATACTACGTAAAATAATAGAATAAATACTAAATAAATACATACGCCTACAATGTATTAATTTCATAAATATATACAATATACAGTTATAAATTATAAATTTAAAAATATATTATGAAATATTTGAATTGGACTTAATATTAATTAATTTTTTTTATAGAAATAAATAATTATTAAAGCATTAAATACACATTTTATTGTAAACTTGTTATTATTACTGACGGTGGGTATTGTAAATATTTGTATCTAAAAATTGATTTATTTCATTTGAATAATGAATATTCATTCATTAGTTGATTCATTGAATCTTTAAAAAGTAAAACTCAAAAATTAAAGAAAGCTATAAAAGATTAAAAAATAATTAATTGTTGCTAATTATTAATTATCTTAAAATGTTGTGACTAATACGTAAGTGATTATTGATGTAATATTTATTTGTATACTTAATTAAGGAATAATATTATATAAAAATATATTTTAATAATAATAATTAATAAATATATATAATATTTAATAAAAGATAATACTTAAATAAATACTGAAAATATTGAAAACATTTTATTGCATGTTGATTCTAAATGTATATAGTTGATCGGAATTCCGATAGAATCCCGAATCGTAACTATATAATACCATTTTTATTTTGTATGTTATTTCTGCTACAATATCAGTTTATTATATTATATATATTATTTGTGATTATTATGTTTGAATATCTTATATTTCATGATTGCCATGTTTTTACAGCAATGTAACTCCTGCATTTATTGTTTGCGTCTGAATTTGTAACGATACGACCCCTCCCCTTTAGTACCTCCCCGGTTCCATCATGTGTCTTTCGTGCGCGTAAATTGTATTTCGCGATCACAGCTTCACCAGCCAGGCGCAGCAAGCAAGTGAGCTGCAGCGCGCCACGTCTTGGTGCAGGGTGCATGTATATTCGCAGCGCAGCCCCCTCTCCACCGTCTTAGCCTTGCCACATGCCCCTTTCTCAAAGAGGTGATATTCTTTGCTCATTAATCTCAAAAGAGTAGAGAAATCAGTTGACCCCCCACCACCCGATAATTGGACACCCTCGGCAGCCTAGCTTGCCCTGCGGCTATAAAATGAGGCCGCAAGCATCCCGAGGGCAGAATTGTCTCAAGCTTTCCAATGCAGTGCCGTGGTCTTACAACGCGATTTTTCTCCAGCCCAACAGTCGGCATGCGTACACAAGAAGCTTATCCCCGACGCTGAGTTCGCTACGTTAAACGCCCGCGACTGAACCATTCCCATCCTGGACAGAGCTCCGAGGAAGGAACGTAGCTGGACTAGCGCATCAAGAGGTAAGTAGCAACCATTACGTCTCCCCTCATCTGGCTCTATGCAGAAGATTCATCTTTTGGAGTGACGAACCCTCGTCTAGCTCTATGCAGAAAATTGTACGCCAATTACGCGGTATTAAATTCACGCGTAACCAGAGAGGCAGTGCGGGAAATCGATCGCATAAAAGCTTAAAAGAAAGAACATAGATTCCATTTATAAACCCATCCGCGCTTTGTGTATTGTGTAAGTGCGGCATACAACAATTCTTATAACGATAATAGTGTAATTGACTGTTAAATCAAGTGCGACTTTTTCAAGTTATTTTGTGTTCAATAAAACTAAGTGTTAACCGGCATTAAATCCGCCTATTTTGTCTACGATTCCTTTTACCTTGCTATCTCGACCCTTCCACTATCTGTTTCTCCCTCACACATTCGTGAGGAGAATTAACACACTCGGGCCCGTGCCAATTCCTTTTTTATTCGAGCCGGAATAGGAACACTTTTTAAGTAAAAAATGTCTTAGTTCGAAAATATAAAATTACTATGAAATTATATCTTATAATATACTTAACATAATAAACATGAAAATATGACAAATCGCGAACCAAGTATTTGAAACCGATTTGAGATTCAATAGCAGCAACATATCATATTAAATCAATTTCATTTTTTTCTTATTAAATATAACGATAAATTAATATACTTCTAATATATCGATATGATCGAATTTCCCAGAATATCGAAGCAGTTTTGTAACGGACTTTTAATTCCTCGGATTTGTCGCGTCGACTATCGGCCCCTATTTCCCCATTATTGCCAAGTTGGAGGTGAGACAATAAAAAATGTATTGATAAGAAGCAGAAGAAAATGTATAAAAACAATGATGCGACGCTTTTTCTTCGTAAACATTTCATTAATTATTCTTGTAGAATAATTGGTGTTAATTGTAGATGTTTCTACTAGCCTTTACGTTATTAATTAATTGTGGTTATGACCAGGCCTGTTAGTCTTACTGTTTGTTGTTTGTTAATTACTAACTGGCATATGCAACAGGAGTTGAAGTACCACGTATTGTTCAATCATGGGTTAAACACCGTGGCAGCCTTTTGTCCAGTAATTTATGTGTATTTGGCACTACTTGCTGTAATTCTGATTTTAATTCTGATTTTAATTCTCTTTTACCTTCATCTATTTTCTGGACCACACGTAAAATCTGCGAAGCGTTAAGTAGTTGGCCAAGAAAGGGAGGTAGACGCAGTTAGTGGGCTCATATTAATACAGCTCTCAAGCGTAAATTGAACTCCGCGAACCCAGGCTTTCGTCATGTATATCGACTTGGTAGCATCGTCGAGTCTAAGCTTCAATGTAATGTGGTCGAACACTAATGTTTGCGAATCTCTTAAAGCAAGTGTATTTTCAATTTTGAGATTATTTTAAAGAGAGTGTTATCTTCTCCGAATTCAGAAGTTATTATTCTGAATTCTGAACTGTTTAATTTTAATGCCTTAGTCTCACTCCTTGAATAGGGGTGGTCGTCTTAGAATCGTAGTCATCTTTGAGAGTAGGAAGTTTCTTTGTTTGTTAAAAACTAATTGTTTCTGTTGTTATTGGTGCCCTAGCCAAAAGTATAAACGCCTTTTTAATGGAGGAGGGCGAAGCGCCAGAGTTGAAGTGGTGGCAGCGCTTTCAGATGTTGGGGCGGATACGCTGACGTTTTGAAGCCTGGCAGGATTCGAATATTTATAATTTGTATCGACTCGTTAAGAAATTATTACAAAGCTTAGCAACTATGCTATTAAGCTTAGAAGGTCTTGTCCGTTGTTTTTACTAGGCTCGTATTGCAAAAGACTTGATGGTGATATTGAGTATTGCCGAGGTTCTGAGATGCAATCCGTATAAATACGGTCGTAAAGTGGTTATAAATGAGAGAAGTGAATGTTTGATGTACTTTCTGATCATATTCATAAGCCTTTTGGACACACCTGGCAATCATAAACTGTTCGGGAATTAGCTCAAAAAAAGTTCTCCCAAAGTACTGCGAGAAGGAGGTGGACAGTGGAGGTAAAAAGATAGCAGGGTAGAATAAAATAAAGGCGAAGATGGCATATGTAATGTTGTAAAACGGTGTTTATTTTAACATATTGAAATATAATACTGTCTTTAGATGATATAGTATTAATATAATGGTGTTTCAATTTTGAATTATAAATCTTGAACTGTTTTAACATTCAGCTATGAATTGAGAAGTGAATTTACAAAATGTGTTGAGTTCCGTGAGTTTAATTAAAGGTCGCTGATTTCCGCACAGGCCTAATATTCAGATGAATTTGCTAAAAAAAAGGCGCAATATTCTGGCGTCACTTTGAATATCACGACACTAGAGTGGTTTTATGGTTTTATGAATTATATATCATTGTAGTCCGCACTACTGCAATATTTCGGCCTTAAAATGAATCTGACCAAGCATGAACTCGTGTTATTTTAGATCAATAGGGTTTATCTGCGCGTCAGTGTGTCTGTTTAGTGGATTACAGGGCTTATGCATGCTCACACTTCCTTGCGTGCAGGGCGATTGAATATTTGCGGCTGCCTACTTTGATTCAATCGCGTTGAGCTTGTAGCACAATCCAGAGTCCTTGCTTCCATCTCGGTGTGACTTTTGAATCTTGTTATTTTCTTTAGCTACACCGTCGCTTGATTTTTACACTTTTCAAAATATGCATCTATTTGATGTGAAAACAAATCGTATAATCTTTGGCAACTATGCGTGCGTTCTTGAAAGGTTTTGTCCGTTAATTTTACGACACGCGCCTTGCAATTTTGCCTTGCTAGAGAGTTTACTTAAGTAACGGGTGTTTCTTGACCTGGAATAAGGCTATAAGAATTATAAATAGACATGAAAAATTGGGTTCGAGCTAATTAAAAAAGATACTCAAGTTCAATATCTTCAATTTAACTTCGTCAGCACCTTTACATTCAACTTTGTTTTATTTTTTAAAGTTTATCTTTCACTTATTATTATCAATAAATTCACTACGGATGATATTTATTCATTAATTCGCACTGTTTTTACATTTTCTTAGCTAGCCCTCCCCTTCTACTATATACTTCTCTCCTCCGTTCATTGTGGAGAGAATTTATACATACACAAAAATTATTTCTTGCAACGAGCTAAAAGATAATAGAGAAATTTATCATTAATAAATAAAAATCAAAAGAGAATGAAAAACTGTAGTGTTTTGAAAAAATAATAGTTATAATAAAGAAATTTGATTAATTAGGTAATATAAGATAAAATTGGATAAATTAAATTATATAATGTAGATATATAGATAATATATATCTAAAAACAACGATGCTTTGTGAGCAAGTTTTTTTTTTTTTTGCCGCCATTATTTGCATATTTTTTCATTCGCGCTATGAATAGAAGTAGTAAAATAGTAGATAGGAATATAGAATTCTATAGGATATTTCAATAACTATTAATAAATATTACTTCTAACAAATGCAATTTTTGATTATTTTTGAATTTATTAATATATCAAAAGTTAATTGAAAATTTTTTTACAATAACAAATTTTTATAATAATAAATTATATGGACATACTTTAAAATTCTTTTAAATTTTTTCTATCTTCGCCTCTGTATAATTTATGAATTCAATATTTTAATTCTTAAAGCGTAGAATCAATTAATTAAGACCATTAATTTTCAGTTTGTCATACATTTTCTATAATAGGATTGAAGATTTTACAACTGAAATCACTTTCATTTATTACGAAATTTTTCTTATTAAAACATTGATACGTGTTCAGAAATTAAGCCGTGTATGTACTCTCCTAGAATGGTGTGAAGGAGAGTCAGATAGTGGAAGGAGAGAGATAGCAGGGTTGAAAGAAGCGAATACGGAAGAATCATTTTTAATACCGTAAAATGCCTTTATTTAATAAATGTAGTGAATATAATGCTGTATTTATCTTGAATAGTAATTGATGCCCCGTCGCAATATCCAGGAGTAAATTGAATACCGCAGAGCTTGGAATGATTCGGATAATTATACTTTACACTTTGTGTTAATATAGTGTAAGAATTGTGTGAGTTACAGGATAATATCGATGTTGTAAGAGTGTTTTGTTACTTGCTACGTGAGTGCTGATTTCGGCTGCGTGAATTTCAGTTGCTGTGGTAACGTTCAGTCGTAAATTGAGCGCCGAGTCAACTGGGCTTCAGTCTTTTGTGATTGTTTCAACCTCGTCAATTGATGTTGAATGCAATGTTGTATGTAGCCGTCTGCAGCATAGCATAGCCTACAGTCGTGAATTGAACGCCGCGAAGGATTTGGTTCAGTTATCTTCTAGTATCAAGAACTTCCCAATGTAGAGCGATATAACCTTTTCTTTGTGTTTGGGAATTAAGCCCGAGAAAACACTCTCCCAGGTGGAGGGAGGGAGAGACGGATAGTGGAGATAGAGAGATAGCAGGGTAGAATAAAACAGAGGCAAAAGTGGCGTGTGTAATGCTGTAAAGGTGGTGTTTATTTTCACGTATTGAAATATAATGCTGTCTTTAGACGTTGTGCTATAATTATAATGCTGTTTTAATTTCGAATTATATCTTGAACTAATCTTGAAACAAAAATCTTGAAAGAAAAAATCTTGAACTATCTTAACATTCAAGCTTGAATTGAACACCGCAATAGCTTGACGTGAATTTAAAAATATGTTGAGTTCTCTGAGTTTAATTAAAGGTTGCTTATTTCCACGCGAATTTAATATACAGACGTAAATTGAATCTTACAAAGCATGGACTTATTATGTCCCTTTAGATCAATATGGTTTACCTGCTGGTCTGCGTGTGAGCTCACTGGATTATTCCGCTCGTACTTGATTGCGCTTTTCCTTGTGTGCCGCGATTGAGTATTGGCGACCGCCTTCTTTTGCGTTGTGTTGAGTTTGTATCACAATCCAGAGCTCTCTGCTTCCCTCTCAGTGCGTTCCTTGAGCCTTAATGCCTTACTTGTACACACTGATCGCGGAGAAGCTATTCACTATATACAACTTAATATTGAAAGATTATAGGTCAATGAATCGATAATATGATTCTGAAGACAAAACGGATCTGATGCAATGCGCCGAAGCCGCTGTACTTAAAGTCTTCACCCCTCTCTTTGCGGGGGGGAACTTTTCTCGCACATCTATGAGAGTGGAAAATTTCGGTGATTGGTTAAGAGATAATTATTCAGTTGTCATTGGTGCCCTTTGACCGGTAGTGTCGACGCTCTTTTAGGCGGTGGAGGCATCGAAACAGCGGTCAGTCGCGTGTCGGAGCGCCGGATCGGCGCATGAACCTTGTATCGACATTTCGGCCTGTGACGTCGCCTGATGCATCCATGTTGTGATAAATAACTCGTACGATATTTCACAACTGCGCGTTAATTCCCGGAAGGTTTTGTCCGTTACTTACTTTTATGACACGCGCCTTGCAGAGCACATGATGGTCATACCGACCATCGACGATCTTTCGAGTACAATGCAAGGATAACTCGACTGTTTCAAATCACTGGCAACTTGAAAATATATATATGAAATATTATTGGAAAATTCGTTGACTCTTCTGGGACATCTGGCAATTATAAATATAAACAACTTTCAAAGGAAAAGTAAAGAAACAATATTATTTAGAGATTTTCTCTTTTCTATTCTAGCAACTGACAAGATTTTCTTATAATTTCTTAAAATATGACGCGATATTTTTACTTCAAATTAACATTTTCAATTGATTAATTTATATTACGTATAAATCAATGATTTATAATTCATTACAATTATCCAACGTCTCTGTGACTTAAATGTTTTAATAATGATACTTTAAATGTGTTCGAGATTATTGTTAGAATCTCGATCGTCTCTACATAATACCTTTTTGTTTGTAAATTTTTAAAAATATCTTATATGTTTGTGATTGCCAGATGTGTCCCCAGAGTACGAGCATGAGTTATACGTATGACAAATATAACTAGAAAATTCATTTAGTATTTCTTATTCACGGTAATGACCTTTTTACGCTCCTGTTTACTCGGACAGCACCTGGAAAGTTCCACCATGGTCAATTTAACCATCACGTGTCATGTAATACGAGCCTAATAAAAATAACGAATAAAATCTTCTAGGAATTTTCATATAATTTCCAAACGTCGTCCTATTTTCATATCGTACCAATTTAAATTTGAAAAGCGTGAGTACCAAGCCACTCTTTAAAGCACACGCCGCGGCACGACGCTTTGAAGCGCAGCCACGATTTCATCACCGTTACTACGCCCCGCCCCTTCAAAAGACGTTGACACTACATGCCAAGGGTGCCATTGACAGTTAAATAACGAGCTGTTATGCAATTATCTAAACTTCCCATTCCCCAAAAAAAAACGAAAATGACCACCCCTTCTCAAGTAACTGGATCAAGTCATGAACTTGGACTGCAAGCGTGCATCGCATCGAAATTTCTGAAAGCGTCAGGATGCATAAGTGAAATCACGGAATTCTTAAGTGCTCAAGAAGAAGTTATACACCACTGTGACAAAGGAGTTTATTAAGTATTAGTGCTTCATTTACTATACAATGAACCTTCAATCCGACGCTGATAAAGAGGTTACTTTGCTATACATTGGTAACCTATCGACAATAGATGACAACCGAAGTCCAGCCAACCTGGTGTTCAATTTATGACTACACACCGCTATCTACAGGGCCGGATTCAGCATCAATTTGTAGACTTGAGATAACCACCGGAAATTAAAATATTATTTAAAAAAAAATTCAATTGTTTTAAGTAGATTCGGAATTATATAAAAACGGTCGATAATAATAAAATACAAATAAATTAATAATTTTAATATATAACGTGTGGATTTTAAAAACTTACTTGAGAGTGTAGATGTTATGGCTTTTTCTTTAAATAAACTACCTTGGAACCGATGTTCATAAAAGTGTAATAATCTCTCTTTCAATTTTTTTGGTAATCTTTTATTATAGATGTAATCGCTTACTCCGTACATTATTGATTGATACTTAAGCTCTGGATCAACCGATGAATTTACCAATTGTAATATTATAACTAAAGACAATTACATGTGTATTATTTATCATTTATTTTTATTTACATTAATAACATAATCTAGCGCTGTTAATTAAAATAAATTTTTAATATCTGTATATTCTATACTTTTTAGAATGTATTCATAGATACCTATTACATATAGGAAGAAAGTCATCCCAAATAAGAGTAAAATACATCGTGTTATTTTATCGGGCAATTCTGTAAATTTAAATTCTCTAAAACTATAGCTGCAAAGATTTCCACCACCAATATATAAACTTGTCAGATAAATAATCCAATTAGATTTTTCGTACAACTTCGTCTTAAATATATAACCTTCTTCTTTCTAATAGATTATTTAAAATCATTTAAATGTTATATTTAATGAATTTAGATTGAATAAAGTTGTTATTTAAAAAATACCCAATTTATTTTCACAAATTAATTTATTTAATATTTTCATAATCAAATTTATAATTTAAATAAAACTATATTCAAAAACACGATGTTTTTGAACTTACAAATTATATAAAGTAAATTTTTAAACAGAAAAATACGTGATGCTTCGGGAAAGTTTTAAGATTGATCTCATTAAAACAAAACGGATTGCAACAAAAATTTTTTTGAGATAATTCAAAGTAAGGTGGTTGTTCATTTCTACATTTTTTTAAACGATCGTAGAACAATCGAAAAAAATCGGAAAACACATTTTCCGGTAGGCGTTTTAGGGCGTTACAGTGCTTTGAATGTCCTCTATCGAATCCAAAAAATCCTTAACAATGCTGCATTTGTGTCATGCAACAAGATTCAGGCCGTTAATTTTTGCCTTATACGTGCGATTTGTTTCAGAACGTGGTCAAACACACCCAGTTAATATAGAAAATTGATTTCTCTAACGTTGCTTTGACTTTGATTTTACTGATATTGTCAGTGCCGTTATTTTGAACGTTCTGACCGAAAATCGTTCTCAATTTCTTCTCGGACATTTGTGAAAAGTGCAAACCACTGGAAAACAATGGCACGAGACATAGCTTTCTCTCCATCTACCTTTTGAATCAGTTTCTGTGACAGTTTTTCTTGTAGAGTATATATACTAGAAATCTGAAATTCCCGACGGTGAGACAGTTTTTTTTATCTATTTAATGTAATTCCAGATGTCGCTACTCTACACATAATTTTACCATCAGTCGAAGAACTTTTCCGACACACCGTATAATTATTTAATCAATTCAATACAAATAATTTTAATTCTAAATTATTAAATATTTTCAATAAATATATTAAATATTGAATTAATAAATAATTCAAAATCATACATCCATAGAAGTTTTCATAATGTAAGCATAAACAAATGGAAATCCATAAGTAAAACAAGCAGACCAATGAAAAATTAAAATTGTCAACCAAAAGATCCATACTCCATGTTCATAAACTCGAGACGCCTCATAAGCCTATAAGATAATATGGAAATGTTTAACTTTATTTGAATATTTTATTTGATTAGGTTAAAGAAATAAATAGAATAATGCTTAAATAAATGTTAATATATTAATTATATTTTAGTTATATTTTTATTTTAAAATATAAAAAAATTAAAAATATTATTTTATATAAATGAAATAATATAATACCAAAACAATTTCTTTTATATAATGTCGCAATGTACACAGTCGAAACAATTTTAAAAGAGGAAGCATTTCAAAAATAAAAAGATAAAATTGATTATCTGATTCTAGATTTTCGAGACGTTTTTTATAAATCCATGTATAAGGAATAGATGATATTAAATCTACAAAAAATAACCTTCCAATATAATTTCTGAAATTAAATTAATAAATTTTAATTATCTAAATATATATTCATAATTTTATAAAAATAATGAAACAAATTCTTTAGTTGAAATTCAAACTAGATTTCAAATTTATACTTTGATTCTTTATACAGAATATGAATCTAAAATTTAAATACATCTATTATACAATAAAGATTATTTTATAGGTACTATCTCCAAATTAATTACTACAACTATAAATTGATCATTCCTTTAGACTTCAAGTTATAAATTAACTTGAATATAATTAAATTAGCTAAGATTGTATTCCATATTACAAGTTGTAAGAAATGACAATAATTATTGTTATAAAAGTATGAATCGAGGATGAAGCATAGTATATGACTACATATTGTTAATAAATATTACATAAACTATATTAAATAAAAAAACCATGTTAAAATTATTAAATATTCTAAGAATTATAGAATTAGAATTAAAACTAAAATAAAGGGAATTAACATAATATTAACAATTATCACTAATTTTTTTATTATGATGTACTACTAATTTTGATCATAAATTTTATTTTTAAAAGTCAAATCACATCATCATCAATTAGCACCCATTATTATACAAAAATAATTATCGCAGTGTTCTCGATCCGGCTCGGGTAAGAAGAAATGGGAGCGGATCCGCGTGTGTGTGTGTTTTCTCCTCACGAGTGTGTGAAGGAGAAACAGATAGTGGAATGGTTGAGATAGCAGGGTAAAAAGAGTCGTAGACAAAATAGGCGGATAACACTTG
>JAPYYT010006043.1:0-10511 GCA_030522565.1 Ceratosolen corneri | reverse complement strand
GGTAACCTTTCCCTTATCAATTTCCTACGCTCGGTATTTACTTAAGACAATCTATGATTATTGTTTATGTTTATAAGTGGTAACGTATAAAACCTTTGGTGGCATAATCCGAGAAAACCCTCTCGTTAAACGGTCATAAAATGAAACGAAAATATTCGATGTATATTAAAAGAAAGTTTAAATATCTTGGGACACTTCTGGAAATCATAAACGTATTGAATGTACGATAAGAATTCACAAAACAAAGAGGTAGTACCGAAGGTAGAGAAACAGCATTATTCTCGAACAAAATATATTTTATTTATTTTTTATAATCTTATTATTTTATATTATTGCGTATATAAAATAAATATTGTAATTAGTAGAAATCTAAGCAAAATTTCATAAAATCTTATATAACATCGATTTAACTTAAGCTAATTTGAAATAAAATATGCTACACTTGTAAACATTGAAAATCAATTAAATTACCTATGTATGCATTATGTCGCACTTAACTTACGACACATAATAATTAATAATAATAAAAATAATTACAACAGTATTAATATTCATAATGATAATATTAATTTATGGTATTAGAATGACAAAAAGAGCGTGAAAATCGTTTTTTGTAATTGATTTAAGCACAAAACTAAGTAATAAAATGTCTTTATCCGTGTAGGTTGGGCCGTTGATGCCTGATGGCGAGCGCTGGCACTCAGCGTTGGAGAAATCCCGCTCCAGAGTAAGTAAATAATTCAATTTTTTCATGATTTGCACTGTGCACATACCCATTGTTGGTGAATTAACCCGAGTATGAACTTTCCCCAAGATGGTATGGAGGAGAGGCAGATAGTGGAAGGGGAGAGATAGCAGGATGAAAAGATATGAAATTGTAGAAGTCATATGTAATACTGTAAATTGTCTTTTATTGAATAAAATATTGCAAAATACAATGCTGTATTTCTCTTGAATTGTGTATTCTGCACTATACGAAATAGTCAGGCGTAAATTGAATACCGCGGAGCTTGGAATGATTCTATTAATTATATTTTCTGTGTGCTATATTTTAGACTAATTTAGTGTTACTATTAGGTAATTTTACAAGTATTACCTGTTGTGTAAATTAGTTCTGCCCGTAGCTTATGTGTCCTTGTCTATTTACTACTTGCTAGATATGCGTTGATCCAGGCTTCGTGTAGTAGCAGCATTTAATTGTAATTGGAACGGCGGCTCAACCGGGCTCCTGCCGCTTTGCCGGATTGAAGCTTCTAAATAATGTAAGATCACAATTTTTTATTATAAACTCCTAACACTTTGAAGAGACTAAGATTTTTGAAGCGCAATGTGAATACAGTGTAATTTAATAATTTCACACCGCTCTTTGTGAAGGGGTGATCGTCATCTTAGACTTCCATGAAAGTGGGAATTTTCGATGATTGGATAAGAGCCCATTATTATACTCTCATTGGCGCCTTCGATAAATAATGCCAACGTCCTTTGAAGGAGATTGTGGTGAATTGGTGGTAGCCAGGATTCCAAACTTCTTGTCACGCCTTGTGGTGTTGTATGACGCTTGAATCGTGACTTGTTGTTTAGAGTTTTAAATTATAATCGGTGAAAAATAGTACGGTGTCTGGCAACTACGTAGGATTCCTGAAAGCTTTTGTTCGTTAATTTTACTAGGTTCATACTAGGTTCATAATTGTCACATTGATCGTTATACTTTTGACGTACAGTCCGAGTAAACAGGGTCGTTAAAAGATCATTAGCGAGAAAAAAGGGTATTCGATGAATTTTCTAATCGTAGTCTTAAGCTCTGGGGACACATCTGGAAATCATAAATATGCTAGAATTTGTAACAAACTTACAAACAATGAGGTAGTATAGAGAGACGATCGCTATTCTAATAGAATCTCAAACATGCCGCTCGTCATTAGTAACATGTTACTGATTATTCGTTCTTAATGAAACAAGTAGTACCGCGAGCGTATTGTGACGACTCTGCAAAGGCCGTCCTTTCCAGGGTGAAGAATGATTATACTAGCAAGCAGTTAATGAGATGGTAGAAAACGCTCATCGGAGATGAGAACTAATGTACCATATAATAGATGAGAACTAATATCGTATCGTTTATGATGCCATTTGGAAATTGCTTGATGTTGCTGCAGATAATGTGCTATCCACCTGTCATAAATCGCTGAACTTCGATTAATTTGAACTTACCTATTTGAAAATTGCCTCTAATTTTTCTTTTATATGCGCTGCTGCTAGTGGATTGAATTTCCACTAAGTGCCTTGTAAACATAACTTGTTGATTTTATTGTGCTCTTGAGAATTTTGAAGAAACGGTTTCTTCAAGGCTGCTTCTACTGGATGGTAGGTCTCTATGGAAGGTAGTGCCACAGTCTGAATACAAGGTATCAAGGATACCCCGAAATGACGCGAACCTTCTATATGCAACGATGAATACCTCAGATGAATAGTCACTAACTACTTCTAGATGTATTGCTGGAGTTGTAAAATAGCCTATATGCAGATCCAGCTCTGCGTTTTTGAACCTCGAACTTTGTAGAATCTAAAAGTGAAAGGGTCGGAGTAGTCTATTCCTTTGTATGCCAATAGTTTTTATGGTGTGACTCTTTTAACGGGTAGTTTGTTCTTCAGCCGATTACCGCGAATTCCACGCTGTCAAGCACAGATAACGTACTTTAGAATGTGAGACTTGACAGGAGATCTATCATCCATGATTTAATATTATTGTCGAATATGTACCAAAGTGATTTGTGCACTTGCATGTAAAGTTCGCTTGTGGGTTTCAACGATTATAACTGTTGTCAGCTGTGAATGTCAAGGCAGAATTGCTAGGTACTTATTTTCTGGAGATAATGTAGCTTAGTTGAATCATCGTCCGACTTCCTCAAGATTAATATATGTGGTCAATCGACTCGATGAGTGTGCCACTGGTAAATGTTCTAACTTTTAGAATTTTTGAAGCCCACTAGCAAAAAAAAATAGCCTGAGTTGTATTTATCAAAAATATTTTTACCTTTTCCTAGTTCTCTCTCGTTAATTCATTACCTGGTAATTCTTTTTTCCTTTTAATTATTCTGTAAATCTAACACAGAGTACACTAATTTTAAAAATTTTATTAATATCAGAATTAATATTATTGATATTCTGGTTTTGGCACGGTTATTAGTATGAGGACACCTGATCGAGTTTTTTCGTTGTCATGTATTCTTGGTTGAGTTGACCAAAGTGTATTTATTATTTATGATGGGACATGCCACCGTAGTTGATGTTTTATAGTCATCTGGATTTGATGAACCAGGAATGTATAGCCATTGCGTTTCAAGACAAAGCTCCTGAATTTGATAACATTAAACCATATTTATGTTAAGGTCACATTGAAATCCCTCCACATTCATATAGCATTTAATCTTATTTTTAATGTGGTTTATGCATACTGCATTAATTTGACATTGTGTGAAGCTTAATTGATTTTAAATTGTACACTCAAATAGTAAATAGTATTGATTGTAATTAGTACATTTATTAAAACTTGTACAATCGTTTAAGTAAATAAAATGTATTTTATTTGAATATTTGAATTAATGTGTATTAATAATAAATTCTGTGAATTAATAATAAATTCATGTTTAAATATAAATTCAAGAAATAACTGTTTTTATAATCGTTCTGTTTTAAACTCTACAACTTCATATACACAGAGATATTTTTATTCCTGAAAATAGCAATGTTGAGAATATCAATATAGATATTTTGTCAAATAAAAATTAACGAAAAACATCTTTATGTGTACAACATACTTTTATATTTTCTTGTTAGAAGAAAATGTACTTTTATTTCTTATAACATTATGATCAATAAAATATTCAAGCATCAAAGTTAATGCCCAAAACATATTGCTTGGTTTTGATAACGATAGTAACTTTTAATGCTATAATAATGAAGGTAAAACAAGATTTAATAAATTATTATTCGCAACTATCTTGAAAAATACATTTACACGTTTCTATGTGAAACATTCATGCAAAATTAAGTTTGATCAAGATCAAATGATCTGGAAATTAATAAAGCTTGTATAAACGTGATGTTAAATAAGACACTGATTAAAATATGGTGCATATCCGCGTCGACATCATTGAGTTTTCTCCTGTTTAACAGGAACACCTTCATTACATCAAAGGGCACGAATGCTACTGCGCATGCTCTAAAAACTTACATTCACAATGAAGCGCATGCAACTGATCGAGTATTCTCTGACTTAAAAATATTTAAAAATTTAAAATAATAATTACATGTCATGGATCAAAAATATAAATACGAAATAAAATTTTTATTTGTGTTCAAGATTCCGTTAGACTCTCGATCGTCATTACATACTACCTCTTCGTTTGAAAATTCTTTATTTCTAATATATTTCTTAATATCTTATATGTTTACGATGGCTAGATGTGTCCCAATAGCCTACGAATAGGACTAGAAAATACATCGAGTACTCTTTTTAACCTCTTTATGACTTGGTTTATTCGGACTGCACCACGAAAGTACGACGATGGTCAATGTGACCATGACGAGCCTAGGAAAATTAACCGACAAAACATTCTAAGAATCAACGCATAGTTGCCAAATTTCGTACTATTTGTTTTCACGCCAAATAGATGCATATTTTGAAAAGTGTAAACATACAGCGACACCACGAGCCGAAGCGTCGGTACAACAACGCCGGTCCCAGCTTTGACGCCTCCACCGCCTAAAAGGGCGTCGACACTACCGGTTAAAGGGCACCAATGACAGCTGAATAATTAGCTGTGAACCAATCACAAAAACTTCCTACTCTCATAGACGAAAAAGAAAAATTCCCCTTCGCGAGAAGCGGGGTGAAGACTTTAAATATCGCATCTTCGGCGCGCTGCATAAGAATCTTACGAATCCCAGAATATTGTTAGAAATCTATCGATTTGCAATCTCTCAATACAAAGTTGTAAATAGTGAATAGTTTCTCAATGACCAGTGTAGGTAATAAAATAACAACGTTCAAAGTCATGCACTGAGAAGGAAGAAAGGGCTCTGAATTGTGCTACTCGTTATACGCGATTGAAACTCAAAAGGTAGCTACTGACGCTACTGATGCGCAATTCAACAATTGCCCACATAATCCTGTTTCTGATTCGAAACTCAAATCTAGTAAGCAGAAACATCGACTCGAAGCTAAACCCTATTGATCTAAAACTAACACAAGCCCACGCTTTGTGATATTCAATTTACGCCTGAATATTACGGCTTTATGGACTACAACGACATATAATTCAAAAATACTTAACACCACTCCAAGCGTCATGATATTTAATTAATGCCTCAATATTGCGTCGGTGCAGAAATTAGCATCATTTAATTAAACTCACGGAATTCACTTCAAGCTATCGCAGTATTCAATTCACGTCTGAATGTTAAAATAGTTCAAGGATTACAATTCAAAATTACAATACCATTATCTTTTTTTACTATATCGTCTACAAACAGCATTATATTTCAGTTAAGTTAACATACCTTAAAATGATAACCGTTTTACAGTATTGTACGTGTCGTCTTTACCTTTGTTTTATTCTACCCTGCTATCTCTCCACCTCCACTGTCCCTCTCTCCCTCGCACCACCTTGGGAGAGCTTTTTCTGGGGTTAATTTCCCGAATACCTACTTACACACACATTTACTTTATCTGCATGTCAAACGAAAATAAGTGGTAATTCGTGTATTTAAAAAATAAATGCAGTTTATTAGAATAAAAGGGAGAGAAACTGATCAAATTATAATCAGAAAAACTCAACCTGTATTTACTTACAATGTCGTAAATATTTCTACATATCTAGTATTTACATATTTATATTACAATTCCATTTGAAAACTGTAAGTGATTTAAAAACGGTAGAAATATATTTTACATTTTTGATGAGCATTAATAGTTTAATCCATAGATATTTATCTGGTTATAGAAAAAAGGTTAAAAGTACATTTGGTACATGATGGTACATTTTATAAATAAAATAAGATTATTTCTTAGAAGCTTTGTAATCAAAAATATCTTGAAAGTACTTGTATTAAGTAATTGTTATTAAAATTTTTTAAAAATAATTTATTCAATTTATAATCTTCTTTTTTTCTCTTTAAACTTAATAATCTAGAAAGTCTTTAAACATAATAATATTAATGAAATAATAAAAAATAATTTCGTTAATTATTCATTAGTATTCACAAGTCATTTTCTATATATATTTTTGTGTGCAATTCACAAATACTAGAGTGAATATTATCTGTAACTAATTTAAAGAACAAAAATGTGCTAATAGATGTGAAGTTCATATAAATTCGTATAAGTACACAGTATAAATAGTTCATAGAAATACTTTTAATAAAAAGTACTCGAAATTCCAAGATAAAATATTCAAAATTATGAAAAAACTAAATCTTATAGAAATATTGACGAAGGATAATTGCTTTAAAATCTTGACGTTTCTGTCTATTGATCATCAGCGTTTATGTATTTACGTCATTCTTTGTTTTATTTTTTGACTTTGCTTGTAAGACTCCAAGCTTTCAGTTACCTTAACGTTCTTTTTTAAAGATCGTTACCGGATTGACATTGTATCTTTTCTTCCTCAGCCCGATATAGTGGTCAAACAAAGAAATGTTGTGAAAGCCTCTCGCTCGCCTTCAATACATAATAACGTTTAGCGTTACACTAAGTGCAAAATGCCGGGCTTTAAATAGAGAAACCAACTACACGGACACAAGGGCAGGGGGCCATCCTTAACGCAATTTCGCATTTAACTTAGAACTAAGCTCCAACATACGTGGTTAAGTCCAATATACATCCAACACCAATATACATTGCAACTGTTTTTGCAACTGAGTGTCGAGATTGCACGGAACGTATTGGTTTATTTATATATCTATATTTTAGATTTAATAAAGCTAATTTATACTACAAAGAGGAATGCACACGCAATTATTTTGCATCCAGTCATCTTTCTCCTCATCTGCTATATGTTTCTCCCACTCAACATCTTAGAGAGCTTTTATACTTGGATTATTTTCCGACAATACAGTCAAAAAGTAAATGAATTTGTATAGTAAATGAAGTACAGTTATTAAATTTAGATACTGTTATATATTGGAAAAAAGAACAAATCAGTGATTGTTGTCTAATACTTTCGAAGAATAGCTCATTTTTCTAACATCTCGAAGAATAGACATAACCAAGCTGTAACTGATGATACTTACGTAGCATCTATTTATTATCGTCGTTACGATCTTTCATAATCAGAAACATACACTTGTTAAATGAAATGCCATATTTTCTTAAATTCATGCTGTTCGGGAATTAAGCCCGAGAAAACACTCTCCCAGGTAGAGGGAGGGAGAAGCGGATAGTAGAGAAAGAGAGATAGGAGGGTAGAATGAAACAGAGGCAAATTGGCATGGGTAATGCTGTAAAATGGTGTTTATTTTAATGTATTGAAATATAATACTGTCTTTAGACATTGTGGTATAAATATAATGCTGTTACAATTTTGAATTACAAATCTTGAGTTATCTTAATATTCAGACATGAATTGAATACCGCGATATCTTTTAGTGAATTTACATATGTGTGTATCGTTCCATGGATTTAATTAAAAGTTGCCTATTTCCAAACGGACGCAATAGGCATTTTCAATGTCACTATCCTAGTGAGATCATTAGCTACTGGATGTATCGCAATCACTGGAGTAAGCGGCCACTTGCATAGCGCGCATCCTTCGTCTGCTATTAAAACTAAGGTACCAACCTTGATGTCTTAACTTTTATGATACCATTTAGATATTGATTGATGTCGCTGCAGATAATACCTTGTCCAGTTGCCCCAAAATCGTTGTACTCGCTGTTGGATGAACTGCCAGCGAGAAACCCTTGTAGTTGACAAACCCAGCAATGATGGTTCTGGTATATCGCATTCTGGTATATCGGGCCCCCAATTAGAAAATGGCCTGGTGTTAATGCCAAGATGTCCTCTGGATCATCACTCATTGATTCCAGTCGACGAGAGTTTAGAATTGTTTCGATTTGAAAGAGCAGAGTTGTAAACACTTCCATTGTCAGTAACGTGTCCTTCATCGTACGCTTCAGCTGATATTTCACTGATTTAACCACAGCTTCCCATTTTCCTCCGATATGTGGCGCTGCAGGGGGATTGAACTACCATTTTGTTGCTTGCTTCGAATATAACCTATTGATTGGATCATGTTTTGGAGAACTCTATAGAAATATCTTCTTCGAGACTGCTTCTGCCCCAATGAAGGTAGTGCCGCAGGCCGAGTAAATGGTATTCGGAATACCCTGGCGTGATGTGAACCTTCTGTAGGTAGTCGCTGACCACCTCAAGGTGCACTGCTGATGTCGAAAAACAAACAAAAATATAAATCAAACACTTTAGCTTTTTATATCCTCGACCTCTGGATGTTTTATAGAAGACTGGCCCCGCTTAGTCGATTGTGCGCGAATGGATTTGGACAAACTACGCACCTCAGGATGTAAGACTTGACAGGAGCTCGCCCTCCAAGGATCCAATATCGTTGTCGGATGTGTGCTAAAGATATTTGAATGCCTCCATGTAATGTTTGAAGATGTGCATCAGCGATTACCAGTTTCGTATACTCAGGAACCTCAGCCTCACTTAACCTTCCTCCGACGCGGATGATTCCTTCACCATCCACATAAGCCCCTAATCGACTCATTATATGTTTAGGAGGAAAATCTTCTTTCCTTTTGAATTGTTGGAGTTCCTCCCGGAGAAATGTAGATTGAGTGACTTTGTCCCAGAAGGTTTTTGCTCTCTCCAAAGCATCCCTTGTTATTGGCTTTGGATCCCCTTTCCTCTCTTTTCTAGAACATCAATACAAAGTACAGTAATTCTTAACAATTTAAAAATATCAGAAAACCTTTCTATTACGGGCATTGATATTTCAGCTTCGACCTTTGCACAGAACTCATGAGAACTGCATTCTTTCGTGTTTCTTGCAGGCAATTCTCATATCTTTCAATAGGTTGTGCTGGCCAAAATTCCTTATTATGTATCCATGGGGTGGCATTCCACCAAAGTTCGTAATCTCTCAATTTAATACTTGAAATGCCTCGTGTTGCGGAATCAGCTGGGTTCATTACACCAGGGACAAATTTCCACTCTGACTCAGAGGTTAGTTCATGAATCAGAGTGACTCTGTTTGCTACAAACTCATTCCATCGATGAGATTGTGCCTTTATCCAAGACAATGGTGCCGTAGAGTCTGTCCACATATGAGTTGCTCCTACCTTGATTTTCAACATATCTTTTTTGTATTGTATCAGTTTTGAGAGCATTGTAGCTGCCATCAGTTGAACTTTGAACACATCATTGAAATCTTGCACTCATTTTAATGTGTGACAGCCATGTAGACAACAGCGGCCACGGCCATTTCGGATGCGTCAGAAAATCCATGCAATTCCACCACTGAGTCAGACCTTGTATTTACCCATCTTGGTATTGAGAGGCTTACAGAGGCTTCGTAAATCTACAGCAACTTCTTCTAGCTGTTCTGGCGTATCGGCACCACCAAAGATGTCATCAACGTACCTGCCTAATTTTGTGGGAGCCACTGCGAGGGGGAACTTTTCCCCTTCATCCTTGATAAGTTGCAGCAGCGTTCTTACAGCTAGAAATAGTGCTGCTTTCATACCATACGTTACTGTAGTAAGATTGTATGGCACCTCGTTCCCCTTTTCATCAATCCATAAGACTTTTTGCATATCACAGTCATCTTAATGAACCTTAATTTGCCTATACATCTTGGTATTATCCGTTGAAAATAAATGTTTATGCAGGCGTATCCATAGTAAGACATCTGATATATCTAAATGAAGGTTTGGCCCTGCATGCATTAAATCGTTCAGTGATGTACCTACAGATGTTGTACTGGATTCATTAAAGACTACCCTTAATTTGGTGTTTACACCATCTTGCCATAAAACACCATGATGTGGCAAATAATATTGATGCTGATTTTGGGATATCCATTTTGATTTTCTCATGTGACCTAACTGCTCTTATTCAATCATAAATTTATTATATAACCTTTGATAATTACCAATTTTGGTCAGTCTCTTCATAGTGCTCTTTAAACACCATCCCGCGATGTTGTAGGATGTTCCCAGTTTGTCGAGTGGCCCCTTGAACGGGATTCTGACGACATATCTGCCATATAGTGTTCTTGACACTGTTGTTCCTCTGGAGAGTAAAGCGATCTTACTGGCTTCTGCAATTCCTCTTGCTGCCAAAAACGTCTTACCATTTCCTCCAGTGCCTTGTCGCCAGCGAGCACAGATGAATGATGTGCTGCAGAAAACTCCGATGTCCTTGTTGCCACTGGCCCTGTGACAAGACAGCCAAAAATGGAGTCGAGTGCCATAGGCATCGACGATGAGTATTT
>JAPYYT010006025.1:0-12218 GCA_030522565.1 Ceratosolen corneri | reverse complement strand
TCGTTAAGAGCTCATCAAGAAGTATAGCAATCATGCTGTTATACCTAGGAGGTCTTGTCCGTTATTTTTATTAAGTTCGTATTGCAAGACACTTAATGGTCATATTGACTGTTGCCCAAATCTTTCGAGGCGCAGTCCGAGTAAACATGATCGTAAGTGGTCATAAACGAGAGAAAAATAATATTCGATGTACTTTTTGAATGCATTCGTACGCTCTTGGGACACATCTGGCAGGTATAAACGTATTGAATGTTTATAAAAAGAATTTACAAAGAGGTAGTACCGACGATCGAGAAACTGGCGCATTCTCGAACACTTAAAATAAAAATAAATAATAAATAATGAAAAGTAGTTTCTAAAATTTAATATGCATTTTAGCTTGAGAAAAGCAACTGTCAGTTATTAACAATTTTTGCTGATGCAACTATAAAATATGATGCGATCTTGAATCTCTTCAATATTATCGTAATATTATTGCAATTCATAACAGTATAAATGAATTAATATATTGATTCCAATTACAATTTTGAAGAGCATATTCATGATATTGACAGTAATATCTTAATTCTTAATTCGAGTTAATAATTCCATATATTGCATTATAGATTTTAAATACAAAAAATAAAAATCACGTAATACACGTAATGGACGACCTATATATGTTACAAAGCCTGACAATATAAATATAATAAAATATAATATTTTTCAATAGAATAGAGTAAATTTAAGACATTTCAATAAAAAATCAATTTTATGATATATTATAATTGTGTAATCGATAATTAAAGTAAAAATAAAAGTAAAAAAAAAACGCATTAAATATACTGTGAAGTTATTGAAGAAAATCAGTTATCATTGTAAACAAAATTATAAAATTATTAAAATTTTGAAATTATATTATAAGTTCAAAAATATAAATAAAATTTCTTTGAGAATAAGTTATAAAATATATATATAAGCTGAAGAAAATAAATAGAATATCAGCTTCTTATAATTGGCATTAAAGTTGGTATTAGTATATAAGTTTTATTGATACATATGCGTGTGTGTATATATATCAAAGATAAAGATAAAGTAATAAATTGCACTTAAGCTTCTATATTGAATCAATATTATAATTATATATTTACAATAAAATTTTTATTTAAATCTTATTTATGAATATAAATACATTGTATGTGCATTTCACACATTTTCAATGAATAAAGGTAAAATAAATTGTTCAATTTTTAATAGATTTTCCATAAATACACTGTTCAAACTAAAACTTCTTTATAGCTCAGCACGCTTCCATAATTTGTGTTAGTTCTTGATTAATATTTATTAAATTAGGTTCAATCTGAGAAGAGAAAATAGATCTAATGTCCGTACCTGAAAATATAAGATAAAAATGTATCAGTATATGATAAACCAGAGACGGTAATTGTAA
Source organism: Ceratosolen corneri (assembly GCA_030522565.1). NCBI lineage: Eukaryota > Metazoa > Arthropoda > Insecta > Hymenoptera > Agaonidae > Ceratosolen > Ceratosolen corneri. Next base: position 10,789 of record JAPYYT010006025.1, on the reverse strand, counting down.
ACAAATTAGATTTCATAAAATGCGCTTACTTTTGGAATTCCCATTCACGATTGTCAAGTGGACAAACTTGTCTTGTCTTTAGCCATCGAGAAATACAGTGGAAATGGAAAGCATGCTATAAAAAATATTTTGCTAATATATTTATTCTCTAAAAATTGTGTGATTAGATACACATCAAATTATATGTTAATATTCATTTTTAAATTAAATAATAAATAAAACTAATGTATATTTGGAAAAATTATAAGTTACTAAAACGTATATTCTTATCTGTTTTAATATCAGAATTGAAAAATATATAAAAATGGAATCATTATTAATTTTATTTTAATAATATTTGTACAATATTGAGTTATAAATTATTAATAAATTTAATATTTTAGATTTATTTCAAACCATACCTTTATTGGATTCAAAGAAAATATTAGTTTTATTCAAGATAATTTTGATAATCTAATGTAAGCATACTATTTATATTTTCATTTGAAACTTATCAACAGTATATATCATTATGTTGTGTATGAATATCTTTATTTGTAACCCCTCAGTAAAAAGTAATCGGGTCAATTGCAATAAACTTAATATTAGCTTAGTTTGATCTAAATTTTGGGTTATATATATATATATATATATATATTTAGCAAATAAATTTAAATTAAAAGGAACCCATTTACATCGTTAAGTGCAAATTATTCTTACATTGCAAACGCCCCATGCAACGGTGCATTCTTCACTGGTAGCAGATGCTTGATTTGCTTGACATTCAATGCAAAGGTCCATAATATGATTACGACAAATAGCACAATTATCAACGACAATATCTGAAACCAAATTACAATGGCCAATAAACTCAAAATGTTTCTTTCCTTTAAAGGATTATAAATAAGTCTTTTCATATTTACCCCATGCCCATAATGCAACAGCATTCCACTAAAATAAAAAAATCCATCATTAATAAGTTCAATTATTAAATGGCATTTGAAAAGATTGTAGATATAACAAAGTAAAAGGTTAGGTATGCTATGTTATATAGATTTTTTGTGCGAAACTTTAGAATTTCATATTATTTTATTTCGTATAATTTACCTTTTTCACTTCGAAACGTTTTTTCTCCCCTTTTCCACTGCTAGAAGTTGGCAAGTCAATTTCTTCTTCCTCGACGTCCATCGCGGATGCCATTTTTGCTTATAATTTTGTTGAAACCAAAAATGCCGAGTACAAATTCAGATAAAGTACACACGCACACAACCTTAAATTTCTATAATGGTCGCATACTGACTTGCAAAAGTTAAGAAGCAGATATCGCTTGAAGTAAGCTTACTATTCGGTCTGCCCCAATATACCTGTTCCGTGCTATTAGAAATCGCAATCACCGTTTATTAAAAAAAAACTTATTATAATTTTCAGCACTTTCAATTAAAATGGTAATGATAGCATTAATATTTCGTAAAATGAAGGGACATTTAATTGAAATAATAATATGCGTTTCCGGGAACAGTCGAAGCTGAAATGCTCAGCATAGCAACTTAGGATCGTTCTCGGATAAGCGGGAAATATTGTTTCCCGTCTGTATCGACTTTTCTGCAAACATATAATTTATGAAAAACGCCCTTGAGCGTAAAAGTTTAAAGTTCATCTAGTCAGTGCTCATTGTGCTGCTCACTCTTCATTAAATCCATACTCTTCCAATTTCTTTTTCAAACTCTCGTATATTATGTCAAAGGATTTCTTTTTCATTACTTGTATAAATAAATCATTATGTTGCTTTATTCAAGTTCCGTGCGCGCGCACGCACGCAAGTGTAAATTACTTATAAAATACGGGAATACTTATAGTGAGTATCTTTGAAATTTCGTGCGCTCACTTATGTGCAACCGTGAATTGTTCTTTTCTTTTTTTCTTTTAATTCTTCAAACCGCACCTCGATTTGCGAACTCACGGATTAAATTAAATTCACAAAAATAATAATAACATTCGTTTATCTTGCTCGATGTTACGTTCGATAATGAAAAGTTTAACAACAAATGTTTTTTAATTTTAAATTACATTAGAATTTTTATATCATTATATTATAAGTATTGTTATTTTTATTATTATAAACAGCAATACCGATAATTGCCAATAGAAATAATGCAGTCAGGCAAATTAGGCAAAAGAACGTTTCAGTCACGGGCATTAAGCGTCCATTGACGAAACTGTCGGGTCGAACGACTCGATCCTATGTCTTCAACATAAGTGAAGATTTCAATATTTTCAAGTCTGCTGACGTACATTACTATTATATTATTGATATAATAGCCATGCTGTTTCACTGAAATTATGAAATTCACACGTGATAAGATAGATTAACTTAATAGATTATATCTAATATCTTAATTAATTATCTTAATATCTTAATTATATCTATAATAATTTAATAAATTATTATAATTAATGGATTATATTCTTTGAGGCCATTTATTAATTTTATAAAATATGTATAACGTGTCGCTCAATTTCATAAATATTCATTGATTACATTTTTCAATTTTCTAAACTAATGTATAAATAATTTTGAATCATTATATTTAATCAAATGTATTTTTAAGGGTTTACTACGACTTTTCACATATTGCAATAGCAAATTCGAAAACATGTTTGTTGCTGTTCGAAATTTTGAAAGAATACGAGAGGGAAAGCGCTGTGATTTTATAATACACTACAAAGATTCTTATGTTAAAAAAAGTGTTTATTGAAAACCTAAATAATTGCAATGCTAGACCTTATTGTTTACATTTTCAAGTTTAACATTATTTGTTATTATTAGCATTAATATCACACATTAAACGTTACTTATTTAATCATTCATAATACTAGAAATAATTATTTTTATCTACATGTTTTAAAAGATTATATTGGTTATCACATAATATTTCTACTAATAATCTGATAAAAAATGTATTGAAAACTATATGAGTTTAAAATATTATATATTCGCATGTTTGATTCTTAGTTAAATCTAAATGTTTCAATACAAATTTTGGATTTTGTACATTTATATTAAAGGTGAGAGGCAAAGCCTCTAAATATTTAAAAAAAATTACTTTATATCTGTATGTTGTATCTTATGAAATTATTTTTTTGTAGTTTTTACAATCTTACTAGCGGAAATATAATTTTTACGGTTATTTCAAAACCATAGGCGATAAAAACGTTCGATAAATAAGCCTATTTCTCTTTGTATATTCTAATGCAAACATAAACTTTTAAATACAGTATATTCATAGCTCAATTATAATAAAATTTACTAGAATTATACATTATTTCGTAGAAATAATACTGATACGGTATACTGTACGGAATACTAGTTACGGCGATTCAATTTCCAAAACATTTCAACAAGAGTAACATTAAATGAGATTAGTCCTACGAAAATAATGCGATTATTACTTTTCTATTGATAAATATCGTATCGTTCTCACTATGTGAATTTGACTGAGCTCTCTCATATATTATATATCAACATAAGCACTCTATATGTATATTATAATTATATAATAATAAATGTATAATATAAAAAAAAAACTAGAAGTGATACTTCGAAAGAATTATGAAAGGAAATTATACGTGATGACTAGAGCCTTGAATTAGCAAAGATTTGCATTCATTGTTTTTATGTCTTACTCACACGCAAATAAATACAAATAAATATTTATTTATTTATTCGTTTATTTACTTATTACTAATATTAATTTTACAACAACAAAAATTATGTTTCTCTACAAAAGCCTTTTCAAACACTATTTGGCATATTTATCTTTAAATTATGTACAAATCTGCTTCTTCGATATTGTTTTTTCAACAAATTTCTTTATCTTCAAGCATACAATCCTATATTGCGTATTAATAAAATAATAGAAAGTTAATATAAAAAAAGACATATTTTTATAATCTGAAACCTAAATGATCAATTTTTTAATCCATCTCCTATACAAAATTTAAATACTATTATATGATTGTTGAAAGTATTATATTAAATATAGTATTTCCCATTTTTTAATTATAATTTAACTTTTCTTTTGTTTCTTTCTCTTAACAAAATTAATATAAAATGCTTGAAATACATTAAACAAATAGATTAAACGGCTTGTATTTACGATAGTTGTTAGTTAAACGAAAAATACAAACGCGCTTCGATCGTCAAATTCTAATGTCGACATACAAAGCATAAAAGTGCCAACACAATCACGGCTTATACTGATTTCAAAAATTCGCGCTCCCAGTAAAACTAATTATTATAAAGTATGATTGGACCAAATATGTAAGTACGCACGATAGTTTGATTGGTTAGAGCTTAGAGTAACTTTATTCTAATTGAAATTTGAATTAATTATCATTTGAGCCATGCACTCGAATTTTTTAAACACATATGAGTTTTCTTTCGTACAAATATTTGCCTGTACTTGGTGAAAGATAATGACAATGCGGCACTACGAGAACATTTATTTACGAATATCGAAATTATAAAGAATCTTTTTGCAGTCAGTCAGATGGCGCTTAATTGAATTAGATAATCGTTTGTGTGACTGATATATAAGTTTCGGCTTCGTCTGGTTTGTTGCCTACAGTCCGCACATGGCCAGCTTGAATTTAACGGTATTTCCGGAACGCACGTGTTTTTGTGGTAATTTATTACTTTTTCATTATTTCCATTTCACCTGCTATGTAACCAACTTTACCCCTTTCGAGTCGGTATTTGATTTTGTCAGCCTTTTAATGTTATGGTATATTCTGCGTGTTCGTCGAATTCTATTGTCTTTCGGATTTAAGTATTTCGATAAACTTCGGCAAATTAAAGTAATTTAGTACAAGAAACTTTTTTTATTTTTATTTTACGAAATTTCGACATTCCGTATAATTAGGAATTGCATGAGTCTCGTATCGCCAATGCTAATTCAATTTGAAATTCTATTGCAGTAGCTTGTATATTTTGATTATTTAAATTTGCACACATCTAATGAACATTACTGTAATAGATGCTTAAAGTAATTTTAATGTTCATAGTTATATTATAATTGATTTCAGTGGAAAAATTCAATAATAATATTGAAATATAATAGAAGTGTTATCAATTCATCAGAACTTTTTAATTGCTATTTCATTGAAGTGCTACTGTGCAAAGGTATTATTGTTTATATTTAATGTACATAAAAGGTCACATTTCATGATAGTGTTTACCCTAATTTACTTCATATGGAATTACAACTCATTTAATAATACAATTTTTATATATAGCTCATCTAAATCTTATTTAAATATTCAGGATCTTTGATTTTTTTAATATAATCCATGTATTTTAATTTTAAATAATAATTTTATATATCTATTATTAATAATTATTTATATTATTTATAATTTCAGATTACAATTTTTAATAATATTAAATAATTAAGATGGCAAAAGGAACAATAATGGAAAATGTTAAAACTAAGGAGGACAAAGTACAAATGAAAAAGCAGCTTGGTTTATTAGAAGGAGTTGCTATTATTTTGGGAATCATTTTTGGTTCAGGTATAAATGAGATTAATTTAAAGTTAACAATAAAAGTGCATCGCTGCTCAATAGCACATAATTAATACTTTCAAAGTTATTAAATTTGTGCATGGAAAATAGTAATATAAACTTATAAGAATTTTGTTTTAGGAATATTTATTTCTCCAAAAGGAGTAATACAAGAAGTTAAAAGTGTTGGTCTCTCTTTGCTTATTTGGGTACTATGTGGTTTATTGTCAATGGTTGGTGCTTTATGTTATGCTGAACTTGGTACCAGTATTCCACGTAGTGGTGGTGATTATGCATATATTCATGAATCATTTGGTAATTTAGCAGCTTTTTTATACCTTTGGGCAGCGAATTTAATTTTTGTGTAAGTGTAAAATTATTGATTTAATGAAAATTTCAAATGTGATAAAGAAGTCGAAACTTTAATAACTTTATGTATATAAATTACTTTTACTTTAAAAATCTGACTATCTTATAGACCTACAACTAATGCAATTATGGCTTTAACTTTCTCGCAATATGTACTTCAACCCTTTTTCCCCAATTGTGTAATTCCTGATGGAGGTGTTAGATTATTAGCAGCAGCAACAATATGTAAGAAATCATTTTTTTAACATTTAAAAGCACACTTTTAATTAAATTATAATTGTATTCAGAATTTTCTTTTGTAGGTTTCTTAACATTTGTTAATTGTTATGATGTAAAGGAAACGACAAGAATGCAAAATATCTTTATGTTTGCTAAAATAGCTGCTTTAGTAATTATTATTTTGGCTGGATTAACATGGTTATTTATGGGTATGTAATGTATGAGATAATTAGAAAAATACTTTCTAAATTTAAAAACATCTTATTTAAGATTAATCAAAAATAAATGAAATAATACAACAGTGCATTTTAAATCATTACAATTCTAAAACACCTATTACAGGACACACTGAAAATTTTGAAAATGCATTTGAAGACACGAATTCGGATCCCGGGAAAATTGCCGTGGCATTTTATTCTGGCATATTTTCCTACTCAGGTTGGAATTACTTAAATTTCATGACTGAAGAGCTAAAAAATCCATATGTGTAACATAATTTTCCATTGTTATAAATTTTTGTAATTCAGCATGAGTATTTGTTATTATCATATATTTTTTTAGAAATTTACCACGTGCTATTTATATTTCATTGCCATTGGTAACATTAATTTATGTTTTGGCCAATGTTGCCTACTTAGCAGTTTTAACACCAGATGCAATGATAGCTTCAGAAGCAATTGCAGTTGTGAGTACACAAAAGGCAGATAATGAATTGCATAACATAATATAATTAAATTATTTCTATTAATAGACTTTTGGTGATAAACTTCTTAGTTATATGTCGTGGATTATTCCATTAATGGTTGCAATTTCTGCCTTTGGAGGACTGAGTGTTCATATAATGACATCCTCACGAATGTGCTTTGTTGGTGCAAGAAATGGACATTTTCCTGCTATGCTCAGTCATATAAATATTGAAAGATACACTCCAACACCAGCTTTAGTATTTTTAGTAATAAAAACATTGATTTCCTAATTCATCCTTTTTAATTAAATAACTAGTGTGTTGTAGCAGTAATAAAGTAACGAAATTTACTTTTTTTCAGTGTATTTTGTCACTTATTATGTTATGTACAAGTGATATTTTTGTATTAATAACGTATTGCAGTATTGTAGAATCAACATTTATTATGTTTTCTGTTGCGGGAATTTTATGGCTCAGATATAAAAGACCAACAATGGAACGACCTATCAAAGTAAATTTAAATAAGAAAATATATAACTTTAATTATTATTACAAATGCTGTACAATATTTATAAAAAACGATTTAAAAAATTTAATTTTTCATTTTAGGTATCTCTTTGGATTCCTATTACTTTTGTTTTAATATGTGCTTTCCTGGTACTGGTACCATGCTATGAAAGACCATATGAAGTCGGTATGGGAGTTCTTATTACTTTATCTGGAGTTCCTGCATATTTGGTAGGAGTAGCCTGGAAGAAAAAGCCTCTAAAGTTCCAAAAGATAAATGGTATGTAGCTATAATTATATTTTTTATAAAATAATTTATAAATTATATGTAAATTTTATTTTTATTTACTAATGTGGATTACATTTTTCATGTGCTATATAAATGACGTAAAATTTGTAAAGTGTATAGTGTTTGTTAAGTTTAGAAATCATGTACAATTTTCTTTAAACGAACATATAAAATTTGGATGTATTTATGAAAATTTATTTCTTACGATGTATATACATAATATCAATTATTTTAATTTTAATATTTATATTTTTTGTAGCAAAAATAACACATGTTATTCAAAAGTTATTTATGTCAGCACGAGAAGATCGAGATGATCTTTAAAAGGTGTATCTAGTTAATATTAGAAAACAATTTCCACTTTCACAGACTCATTAGACAATAAAATTATATCTAATTGCTAAAACAACATATTAATAAAATGTTTTATGAAGATATTTAATTGATGAAATATAACAATTTTTATAATATTCAGTGTACACAACTTTGAAATTGGATTTGTACAAATTTCGCTTAGAAATGAGGTGATTATGTTTATTCACCAATAAGTATTTTCATATTACATTATGAAGAATTTAAGTTTTGCAATTTTGTTTGTATACAAAATGGGCACATTAACTTATTATTAATGAGCTAAAATGACTAATTATCATATAGAATATGATTGAATTTCTTTAGTTATAATATCATTTATACAAAAACTCAATAATTTTTTATTTTATTTATCAAAAAAATCATGCATTTGAAGATGAAAATCCAAATTTGGCTTACATTATATTTTTTACGAGCGCATTTAAATAATTATAGGAAAAAAATTAATTCAGTATCGTATGTCTCAACGGAATAGAAAAATCATTGTATATTTACTTAAATGTTACTGTGTAGTAGTGACTATATGTTATTTAATAATTTATTTTTCATTTTAATGAGAACAAATTATTATTTATATTTGTGATATTTGTTCGTTAAAAAAAAAATTTAAAAAAACAACTTCTCTAATTAATATAATTAATTGTTAGAATTATAAAGATACTTAATAATGTACTTAAATAATTATAATACAAATTATAATTCCATGTGTGTATTGAAATTGTTTTGTAAATGTAATATTAAATTATGTATAAATATAATCTGTAATACAATTAACAACAAATTAACAAAATTGATAGTCTGTAAAAAAATTAGACATTAAATATTACGTTAAGGAGTTAAAAATTATTGTAAGCGTATGAACAGTAATTGTAAAAAAATTTTTATATAATATCTATTCAACGCATAAATAAATAATAGTAAGTAATATAAGTAATTTGTATACAACACAATTAGATAAATATATCTGATAAAATGTGGATCTTGCAAGTATTCACAATTAAACTTTGTTTAGTTACAATCGCATATATCGACAAATTTTATACGTCATTATTGAAAATTTGTACTAAGTATCGATAATATTAACGTACATCAGCTTATGTATATACATTCAGTTTTTCACAAAACTTACTTCTGGAACATTATACCTTATTCAATTGTTTTTATTTTTTATTTAAAACGTAAATCAATAATTATAAATTACATATCATTAATTGTATATTTTTATGTTTCAAGAATTCAATTTAATAACTCACGAAAAAATGTTAAATTATATATTATATTCAACTTCATTATATTTTATGCATTTAAAATGTCTTCAAAGATAAATTTATTAATATATTATATACATTTTTATTTATTTATTATTAAATATTGCATGTCTAATTCTTTATATTAATTCAAATATTTGACAGTTAATCTTTTGTTCAATCGTAGTAAAATATTACTATTAATTACAAAGATATAATAATATACTGCCTATCAAGACTTGAAACTTCAATTTTAGAATATTCTAAAAAAATTTGTCCGAAATTCTATCCAAAATTTAAATTGATTTAAAATTATCGAAGACTTTTAATACAGCAATATTTGAATATTTTTGTAATATAAAACTCTGTATGTTACAGGCATTTCAGTGAAAATTAATGTTTCATCTCCCATTTAAAGTAATCTTAAATTAATTATATAATTATTCAGATATTCATTTTATTTATTGCTTATTATATTTATAACATTAATATTAAAATTACATTTGATTTGTATATTTTCAAATTAAGCTCATAACAGAACACTTTCTAATTTAAAAAAATGTATATTCGCTATATCATTTATATCACAAGGCTCATAGTAGAGTAGAACTGTATTTTGTGATAAACTTATTTTTTTTGTATTAAAAAAATTATTTCTTTAAAATATAAAAATTTAAGTATTATTTAAAAAAGTTAAGATGAGTAATATTTAATTAAATGTAAATAATAATTTTACAATATATAATTGTACTGAAATATATTAATCAGATTTAATCTAATTTTTCTTCTACGGTAACAAATTAAAAATACAATATTTGGGTATTTAAATTTTTGTGATAACAAATACATAATTAAATTACTTTTCATTCACTTCAAATATTTCAAACACAGTAAATCTTTTAGCTACAACAAATAATTACACAAACCGAGAAGTACTTGTTTTACACTAGTATCGTATATGAACTTATATGAAAATAAATAAAAAAAGTATTAAATATATTTTTTAATATGTATAAATAATTATTGTTTATAATTTAGTACCCATATTTAATTGCGAAACTCAAAGATATGTAACAATTAAATAGGTTATTATAAATTATATGCATATCATTAATCAAACTTATTTTTACATATGAATTTCATAATTTAATATTTTGTAATTCTTTATCACAATTTATATCCAAATTCATAATATATTTATACTACTATACACAATAGATAAAATAATATAATTTCATTCATCTTAAAAACATAACAATATTTGTTTAATATATATAAGTATTTGTAGTTTGGATAAGTATTATTTATAAATTCAAATAAATTCTGAAATTGTTCATATAACTTATTTCACTTGTAAATCATCTTTCCTAGCCAATTAGTTAATTATAGGATTTATTCTTTATATAAATAATTTGATAATTAAAATGCCAAAATAAAAAAATATAAATTATTCTGCTCTTTTATTTATGTACTGAAAGTTATAAATCTTACAAAGATTGTATTATAATAGAAAATACTTGAAATTAATTTTTAAGGGTATATTTTAATTAAATATTTTGA
>JAPYYT010006013.1:0-11320 GCA_030522565.1 Ceratosolen corneri | reverse complement strand
ATTTAAGCATAGTTCGACGACTCTTTTCTGAGAACCGACTTCTATCCTTTCTTTCCACTATTCGTATCTCCTCACAAACCTTGAGGAGCAAAACAAAACATTGGTAATAATCCCAAACACAGTTTAAATATTGCGACAGTAAGGAACATATATTTCAAGATGAAAACCGCATTATAAGTCCATCTCTTTTTAATAAACCCCGTTTTACCGTATTACATATGACTTCTTCGATATGGGTTCCCTCAACCCTGCTATCTCTCCCTTTCCACTATCTGCCTCTCTCTCATACCAACTGGGAGAGTACACAGTCGGGTTACTCCCCAAGCAAGTTCAATTAGTATATTTTTATGCTACGTCTATTTAATATTCCACTTAATAGTAATATTAAATAATAATATTAATAATATTCAATACGTGTTTAATGTATCAAGTAAATCAACTTCGACGGAAAAAAAAGTTAATATCGGATATATGAAATATAGGAATAGCTTATAATTAGTTTGAAATTCACGAAGGACTTGTTTAAATAATGTATGGATAGGTTAAAAGTAATAATTTAAAATTAGTTATTATAAGTATCGTTAATATTTACAATTTTATATTGTAAGTATTATTAAACAAAATGAATTCAATAAAAATATTGATTTTAAGATACGTATAACTGTTAAATGCATTTACAAAATTAAAAATATGTTTTAAATAATTCAAATTTTATTACATTTATTCATTCTATTCATTTATATTTATGAAAATTGTTTATTTTTATAAGATGAAATACAAGTGATCAATTTCGTACTACGTTGATGCTAAATTAAATTAATCATATGAAATATTAAAGAAGTTATGTAATCTTTAATAAAGTTATTTTTATCGTTTATTTATTAGCAGCAACTATGTCATTAAGAACATGCTATTGATAAAAATATATGAGTAAATTAAAATTATGTTTGTATTAATGAAATTTGAACATACTGTTATTATACATACTGTTATTAACAATACGAATTATGAATTATCTTCGAATTATCAATACAAAATATAAATATATTGTAACAAACTACAAGAGGATAAAAGTTTATTATATTGCCAACAAAATATCACGTAAATGTAAGAGTATTAAAAACTTGGTTTTTCACTTACATATCTGTGGTTTAGTTTACAAATAATTTATATTCTAATTGTCTAAATCTCTGAGATGTCTTATTCTTCCTTGAGAACCTCAACAAAGTGCAAAGGAACCTTGGATTAAACGTGATTGAAATAACCTCTGAATTACGTATTTGCACATATATATGCCATCATATATTGATCTTTGACTTTAAAACAATTAGAGGTTTAACGTCAATGATTATTTAATACGAAAAATTTAAATTAACACATAATAGTTATAAGTAGATGGATAAATCAATAGGAAAATTGCAATCGCTACTGTTTAATAAAAATAAAGATCCATTACCCGTATACGGCTCATACGGTTGGCGTAGTGAGTTATGAGAATTATGGATTGCAGTGCGAGTAGATGGTAACGAGAAAAACTAAGGAATCAAGGTCGTAGTCAGGGACGCTGGCAGTAGCTCCGACGTTAGTGGAGCGAGGAACATTCTCAGAAGGGGAGAGGAAGGGGGGTATTAATCGTTGGGACCTTCTAAAAGGAGGCTGCGTTGAAGGTTAAAATGGGAGGGGTGGTGCTCGTCGTTCGGCTGTAGCTGTCGCTACCGGAGCCCGTTGGGTTTATGGGGGAATGGAGGCATGAAAGATATGGTGGTATAAGGATGTGGGATTATGGGAATATGGAAGATATAGAAGTATAGTAATATCATGGTTTGCAGGCAAGGGATTATAGGGTTATGGGTGATATTCTGTTATGGGAGTAGTGCCTGGCGTAGTGCATAAATTTGGCAACTATTCGGCTGAATCTCAGCCAAATTATTCGTCTAATCAACGCTCAATCCGCTCAGCCAATTAGGTAATCAGTAATGCTTGCTATTGTGGTTTATATTAATACGTGGCGAAAATAATCTCTTTTTTGGGATTTTTAAGATGTTACTGAGATAATTTCCTAAATGTTTATAATCAAGATGTTGAGGTATCATTTATTTAGCTCTCGTGGGCTTAACTTATCCGAATCGACCGCATATTGATAGGGATTTCACTTGCTTGACTGTATGCACTCCCTGATGTTAAAGAGCGTGAATATAATAGCATTGATGTTGGTGGTAGTTATCGTTAAACATGTGTGTATGTTTTTACTAATTTTTAATAATATATGCTCTATTGTTTTGTACAGTGGATGATATAATTCTTGTGCGTGGTTGTGTGTATGTTTGTAATTGTGTAGAAGTTGCGGATAATCCGCGAGTGGTAATTGAGAATGGCCTTGACCCGTAAACGGAGATGCAATGGTACTCGAAAATCTGCCTTGCGACTTAGCCCCTTTTCAATTGCACGTTGACACTACATTCTTTCTCTTTCTTACGTACTGCGTAAGTAGTCCTAAGGAGGTTGCCTTCCTAAGGACCTTGCCCCATGCGAGTGGATTACAGCAGTTCCTTGACCCGGCCCGGATGCGCGTAAGAGGGTAGTTTCTCTCTTCTAATATTGCTGATAAGTTCTCAGCGTTCCATTTACCTACGTCCATGCTGAATAGCTGGTACTATTAACTCTGTGTTGATAAACTTGCCTAACTTTAACTGTAGAGAGTCTGTCTACTTTGAAACCATTCACGGCGAGGCTTCACCAATCTTCTTGCCTTGTTGCGGCGACCACCAAGATTATCATTTTGCGAATCAATTGAAGATTCTACGTTAATTGAAGACAACCAAAATCACACTGAGTCGACAGCCTGGCTCACTTTTTACTCTGTTCTGGATTGAATATCATGACGCTTGGAGTGGTGTTATTATTATTATTTAATGAATTTTAATTTTATTAAAATTATTATTAATGCATTAGTGAATTAAATGTCGTTGTAATCCATACAGATGCAATATTCAAACATAAATTCAATATCAGAAAGTTCTGATATTGAATCAGATCTTAAAAATCAGAAGGTTCTGATGTAGCGCATTGAAAGCGTTATATTTAAAGTCTTCGACTTGCTTGTCATGAGGGGGAATTTTTTTTATTCATCTAAGAGAGTGGGAATTTTCGGTGATTGGTTAAAAACTATTTATTCAACTGTTATTGTTGCTCTTTGATCGGTAGCGTCGACGCTGTTTTGGGCGGTGGATGCTTCAAAGCCAAAGTCGCCTTCAGGTCGACGCTTGCGATGATGTACCTACGTTTCGCCCCGTGGCGCCGTTTGATGTTTACAATTTTCAAAATATGCAGCTATTTGGTGTGAAAACAAATCGTATAAGATTTGGTAATATGCGTGGGTTTTTCGAAGGTTTTGTCCGTTAATTTTACTAAACGCGCCTTGCAATGCACGTGATGATGATATCGTCCATCGTCGATCTTTTGAGTGCAATACTGGAAAACTCGATCGTTTCAAATCACTCTCAAAGAAAAAATATATGTGAAATATTATCGGTATATTCTTCGGCTCTTCGGGGACAATCATAATCATAAGAAATTAGTGCGTGGCGTAGCTTGAAGTTTACACTTTTCAAAATATGCATCTATTCGGTGTGAAAACAAATCATACGAGGTTTGGCAATCACGCGTGGTCGTTTATATGGTTTTGTCCCTTAATTTTACGACACGCACCTCGCAATGGACCTGAGGGTCATATCGCCGATTATCGATCTTTCGAGTGCAATGCTGGGAAAACTCGACCTTTTCAAATCACTGTCAACGCGAAAATATATATGAAATATTATCGGAAACTTCATTGGCTCGTTGGGGACATCTGGCAATGATATACATAAGAAATATTCAAAAACAAATGTCAAGCGAAACAGTATTATTTAGCGACTTTCGAGATTCTATTGTATCCTCGAACAATACATACACTCTTTTACTTATTAATTAATATTGATTAAGCCTTTTTAACGTTATCCACCTCAATCAATCGCAGTTATACATAAAAATTATTTCATAGAATACATTCTTACACATACATTTAGTATTGATTAATCAATTGTAATATTAAGAGTAATGCTACTAATTCAAAGAAAGAAGAATGAATTATTTAGTTAAATTATAAAAATAAAAAATCCGGCTCACTTTAACACTACCTGACGACCTACAGTTAGTAGCGTTGAAGGTGACCAAAACAAAACCGACCTTCATACAACCTAACCATAACATCGAACAATCATAATATTTAATCAATTCATCAAGACAATATTTTTACTTCAATTATTTTAACATTTAATGTAGATTTTACTGTCAAGATAATATGATAAATCTTTAAACAACATACATTAAATTATATTTCAACATTATATACTGCATATTAAGTTTATAAATGTTCTTACAATTATATACAATTACAAAAGCTTTCTTTCGATACCTGCCACTATTTCTCCCCTTCCACTATTTGCTTCTCCCCAACCATCTTGGAAGAGTTTATATTTCGGGTTAAATCCTGAATAAAAATATTGTTATAAATTTCAAATCAATTGTATGTCATACTCTTCATATATTAAAATTTTTTTTATAAAATATATAGTCATGTTTAATAATCTTAAAGTACGTAATATTAAATAATTAATATAATAATAATGTTAATATCATATAAAATATCATTGTGACGGATTGAACAATTTAAGAAAAATCAAAATGTTTATAAAGGAAATGTGCAGAAATTTCGAAGCATATAAAAATAAATAACAAAATTATGGTTATCAGTAAATACGTTAGAAATTAAAAAATTAAAAATTTCAATAAGTCTAAATTTTAGAAAGCATAATCTTAATTTAAAAATTTTTGAAAATGATATTTATAAAATTATCTGATATTTTTCTATTTTTTATCTAAAGTCATTTTTAAAGATTTAAATTTTGAATGAATTAAACAGATAATTGTTTCTTTTTATCCGATTCTAACACGAAAATCTGAATAATTTGACAAAGGAAATAGGAAAAATTACTTTATATCTACAGTGACAGATTGTCAAAAAATTTGCATATAGATTGATTAGATCATTTATTTTATTTAATGTCCCGTATAATCATATTATGTTATTCATTTTTAAATTTAATATTTTTACTTTCCTAGGCTTAAAATCTGGGTAAATTAAAAGACATATCAAATTCACGATGATTAATGATTAAAATTTTATATCAATAATATCTCTGTATAAAATCCGTTATAATGTAACGTCAATATCGAAAAATCATTTTTGATAAATTAATCAACAGAGTAGAAACTTTACCAAATATAAATTTTAATTTATCAAACAATTTAATTAAATCAAGTGGCATTTTGCAATATTTACAAATTATTCAATGTAAGCAGTATTCATAAGTTGTCCATAAACCCACAAGCAATACATTTTTCCTGTGAGTCTGTATAGTATTTAAGAATCAAATCATAAAAAAAGCAGCACATAATATCCATAATATTTATTCATCTGCTCCCCTTTCTTCATTAAGCAGACAAACGCATTACCTTTTACGGTGAAAATTCAGCCAAATGATTAATTTATTCCTATTCGACCCTCATTTGATATATAAGCGCGTAGCAATATATACAGAAAATACAAAGAATGCGAGATAAAACTAGATTATTATTCCAGAAGGTGATATGCTGTATATAATATATTCATACGTCCCGCACTCGGATAGACAAGGGCTTACATCCGCTGCATTATGCAAATCTAAGTCTATTTCGCGCGCCTACACGCGCAATTTACGTATATGCTACGGATTTATACCAGCAAAAATATTATATTGGTATATATCAACATAGATCTGTGCCTTTTTATATGTTTTAGCGAACGGCAAATGCTTGACGCAAACGGAGCAATGTCGTCGCTGAAGCCATAATTTAGAGAAAAGGAAAGAAAAATGCTCATTTGATAGATCTTTTCCTCACGTGTACAATAACATACTTTCACTTAACATAATGTTCAATGTAACAAAATGTTATTATATATATTATTATTCTATAAAAGCACAATTGTCTACTTTAAATATATATTATATGCTTTTACTTTTTCTTTATTATTATTATAATATATTATATGCTTTCACTTAACATAATTTTCAATGTAACAAAATTTTATTATATATATTTGTTCGAGAACGGAATAGAAAAAAGAGGATCCCTAAATAATATTGTTTCTTTCCTTTTTTTTGCTTTGAATGTTTTTTATATTTATGATTGCCAGATGACCCAAAGAGCAACGAATTTTGAAATAATATTTCATGTATATTTTTTTGAGTCGACAGTGATTTGAAACGGTCGAGTTCTCCTTGCATTGTACTCGAAAGGTCGTCGATGGTCGGTATGACCATCATGTGCACTGCAAAGCGCATGTCATAAAATAACGGACAAAACCGTCCAGAAATAAACACACAGTTGCTAAATATCGCACGAGTTGTTTATCACAACATTGATGCATATTTTCGAATAGTGTAAACATCAAGCGACGTCACGGCCCGAAACGTCGGGACAAGGTTTAGGCGCCGATTCGACGCTCCGACGTGTGGCCGACTGCCGCAGCGATGCCTCCACCGCCTAAAAGAGCGTCAACACTACCTGTCCAAGCGCACCAATGACAACTGAATAATTAGTTGTCATATAATCACCGAAATTATCCACTCTCATGGCTGTGCGAGGAAAGTCCTCCCCCGCAAAGAGCGGAGTGAAGTGTTTAAGTACAGCGGATTCTGCACGCCGTCACAGACACCGCTTCGGTCTTCAGAATCATAGTATCGATTCATTGACCTGTGATCTCTCAATACAAAGTTGCGAATAGTGAAAAGATTCTCCGCGATCAGTGCACAAGTAAGGCATCAAGGTTCGTTCAAGGACTACAAGGCACGCACTATGAGGGAAGCAACGAGCTCTGGACTATGCTACAAACCCAACGCAACCAAGGAAAGACGGCCGCCAATACTCATTCGCGATAAACAAGGAAGGGCGCGAAAAAGCATCTGTTGATCTTAAAGGACACAACAAGTCTATGCTTGGTAAGATTCAATTTACGCCTGAATATTGCTGTAGCATGGACTACAATGACATACAATTCATAAAATATAACATCACTCCAAGCGTAGTAAGAATCAATTTACGCCTGACTATTGCGTCCACTTGGAAATAAGCAACCTTTAATTAAACTCACGGAACTCCACATATTTGTAAATTCACTAAAGATATCGCGATATTCAATTCATGTCCGAATATTAAGATAATTCAAGATTTGTAATTCAAAATTGTAACAGCATTATAATTCTACCACAACGTCTAAAGACAGCATTATATTTCAATACGTTAAAATAAACTCCATTTTACCCACGCCACTTTGCCTCTGTTTCATTCTACCCTGCTATCTCTCTACCTCCACTATCCACTTCTCCCTCCCTCCACCGGGGAGAGTGTTTTATCGGGCTTAATTCCCGAAAAATATTTGTTCGGAATCCGGCTCGAATAAATAAAGGTTCGGGTGCGGACCTGAGTGTGTGAATTCTCCCCACGGATGTGTGAGGTAGAAACAGATAGTGGAAGGGTCGAGATAGCAGGGGACAAAGAATCGTAGACAAAATAGGCGGTTTTAATGCCGGTTAATACTTAGTTAATACTTATACACAAAATAACTTGAAGAAGTCGCACTCGTTATAAGAATTGTTGTATTTATAAATGGAATCTACGTTCTTTCTTTAAGCTTTTATGATCGATTTCCCGCACTGCCGCACTGATTACGCGTGAATTTAATACCGCGTAATTGGCGTACAATTTAACAAGATAATCGAAGTCCAAAAATGACGGCGATGTGTCCTGTCGTACGTTTGAATTATGATTAGCGTGGTCTTATAGGGTGGTCCGCTTTACTGGCCGAGGGTATCTCGATCGGCAACGAGAGTGCCAAAGGAGGTTACGTATCTTCTTACTAGTACAGATGAACCTTCTTTCTAGTAAGATGAGTGAAGACGTAACGGTTGCTACAGGCCTCTTGATGCGCTGTTCTAGCTGCGCTCCGTCTTGGGAGCTCTGTCCAAGATGGGAATGGTTCAGTCGCGGGCTTTCTAGCGTAGCGAGCTCAGCGTCGGGAAGAAGCTTCTTGTGTACAGAGGCCGACCGCTGGGCTGGAGAAGACTCTTGATGTAAAACCACGGTACTGCATTGGAGACCTTGAGAAAATTCTGCCCTCGGGGTGCTTGCAGCCTTATTTTATAGCCGCAGGGTAATTTTTCTACTCTTTTGAGATTGATGAGCATAGAATTTTACTTCCTTGAGAAAGGGGTAGGGGCAAAGCCAAGACGGTGGAGAGTGTGCACGTGCATGTGCCCTGCACCAAGATGTTGCGCGCTGCAGCTCATTTGCTTGCTGCGCTTGGCTGATGAAGTTGTGATCGCGAAATATAGGTGGCACGCCCGAAAGATCTACGATGTCACCGGGGAGTTACTAACGGGGGTGTCGTATCGTTACAAATTCAGGCGCAAACAATAAATGTACATTGCAGGAGTTACATTGATGTAAAAACATGGCAATCACGAAATATGAGATATTCAAACATAATAATCACAAATAATATACATAATATAATAAACTGATATAAATAAAAATGGTATTATATAGGACGACTCGGGATTTTATCGAAATGCTGAACAGGGTGAGATAGCAGGTTAGAAAGAAATAAAGTCGCAGTAGTCATTCATATCTCTTGTCTAGTTTTGTCTTTAATTGTGTGTTTCATGCTATCGTAATATTTAGGTATAAATTAAATATCTCTAAGCTTGAATTGATCCTATTAATTATTTTACTATTATTTATTCTAGTGTAATAATTGGTATTAATCGTAGATGAGTCTACCGGCCTTTAATTTATCAAGTAATTGCGATCATGACAAGGCCTGTTAGTCTTACAGTTTATTTATTACACACTCGGATATACTAATTAACTTTTTGCACATGCAACATTGAATTATACATTAAACACCGCGACAGCCGTCTTTCAGTAGTACATGTGTTAATTGCTACTTATCTACCATGCTCTTCCTCTTTTACTTTCCTTAGTAAGCGGAAACCAGGTTGGTTCCTGATGCAGAATTCAATCGTAAATTGAATACCTCGTAGCCTTGGTCTAGTTGCAAAGAATCGACTGCGGGCTGAGGATGAATGCGGCGCTCAGGCAGAAATTGAACACTACAGGTCTGTGTGTTATGTTATTTGATCATCGAACACTGATGTTTGAGAATTTCTTTATTTTAATTGCGCGACAACTGTATTTTCAATTTGGAGAGAGTATGATCTCTAAAAGAATTCTGAAGTGCAGTGCGCGTGCTCTTTAGTTTTAATGTCTTCATCCATTCCTTGAGTAGGGGTGGTCATCTTAGATTCCTTTAAGAGTGGGAAGTTTTGGCGATTGGAAGAAAACTAATTTTCTCTTGTCACTGAAGTACTAGCCAAATAGTGGCTACACTCTTTTAAAGAGGGTAGAGGTAAAGTATCGGGGATAAATGGTCGTAACGGTTGCGCCGACGTCTTGAAGCATGGCTGAGTTCGAGATGTCTAGAACATCAAATTGTTTAGTAACTGACTTTTAATTCCTCGAATTTATCCTATCAACTTTCCGCTCCTATTTCTCCTTTGCTGCTGAGCAGGTGATAAGATAATAGAGGAAGGCATGTATAGATAATAAGCAGAGGAAAAATGCTTAGAAACAATGAAGCAACCCTTCTTCTTCGCGGACTCTTCTACCCCTCATGACACCCCTTAGTAAGAATAAAAGCAACAAGATATAATTACAAAAGTGATACAGTGAGTATTCTATATAATAAAATCGTTCTTCTTATCTTGTCTTTCATTTTAATAATCTTGCTAGGGAGTTTATTTAAGTTCGTAATTATTATTGTTGAAAACCGGAAAATGCTTAAATAATGATTAAAAAAAATATTGAAAAGTAGGTGCAAATGTAATCAAGGAAGAAACTCAAGTCCCAGCTTCAAGACACACCTGTTCAACTTTGGTTTATTTGTTAACGTTTTATCTTTTATTTATTATTATCGACAAATTCACCATGAATTATATTTATTCATTAATTTGCATTGTTTTTACATTTATTAACTAGCCCTCGCCTTCCACTATTTACTTCTTCCTTCCTTTCATTGAGGAGAGGATTTAAAACAGACACAGAAATTTATTTCCAAAAAAAAAAATGAATCACAGATAAGAAAGTAATGTAAGAAAAATAAGAAAGATAAGAAAATAAATTTGTACTACTTGTATATTTCATTTTTAAAAACAGATGCAATTATAAATCAAGCTTGAAGCTCTCAGTTTTAATATCCATGTTATGGCTTTTATAAAGTGAAAGCTAGATCCATGAATGGCGAAAAATAAAAGCTTAAAACTTTCAGAAGCATTCGATGAAATTCAGTAATCAACTGAAAATTATAAATTGAATATCACAATGTGTAGACTCGTTGTGTTAGTTTTAGAACAACAGGGTTTACCTGCGAAACGTTATCTCTGCTTACTGGATTAGAGTTTTGAATCAGGTACAGGTTTTTGCCACGGGCAATTGATACTTATATTTATTACTTACACTCCCGTACTTACTTACACTCCCCGTGTTTGCTCGCGTATCCCTGCGTGCAGCACGATTGAATATTAGTGGCTGCCTTTTTATGTTTCAATCACGTTCAGCGAGTGGTACTATCCAGAGCACTTGTTTCGTTCTTGTGTGTTAGCAGCAGTTTCCTTGATCACACCGATCGTCCTTTGCTTGCACTTATCCTTGTGTACAAAGGCGATTGAATGTTGGCGGCTGCCTTTTTTCCCTATCAGCGCGAATTTGAGCCTTCTTATTTTTTATTTTAGCTACGGAAACCGTGGGAAACTATTCACTTTACATAACTTTGTATCGGCTTTATTGAGAGATTTCAAATCAATATATTTCTGAAAGATTCATAAAGATTCAAGAAGATTCTGCAGATTCTGCTACGATAAGGCCGATATTCTTAAGTATAATTGTTCGGGCGTAACCCCGATTGTATAACCCCGAAAAATAAGAAAGAAAATTAAGGTAATCCGGATAACGTATTAACAAATAAAGATTTATTGAATTTATAAAAAGACGATTGAAAACGCACACAGTGTTATACAAAATAAATAAAGCAAGGAACGGTAAAACGAGGTGATTTATAAAGCGATTAAAAGGAGATATAATATAAAGGTGAAAAGCCGCACTGTCGCACGGAACTACGCAC
>JAPYYT010006006.1:0-13428 GCA_030522565.1 Ceratosolen corneri | reverse complement strand
GAGATTTTTGTATACTCCAAATATTATATTTATTTAGGTTATTTAACAAGAGCGTGCAGTTTCAAAAGATTTATAAATTTGATTACCATTACTTTGACTTCAAATACAAATATTATTAGCCTGAATTGAAGATGATCGATCGATTCAATTTACAATATTAGTTTACATATTTTTTCATAGTACTCAAAAAATTATGTTAACCGAATACTATTATTATTAGAAAATTAAAATTATGTTGAAATTTAATGGAAATTACAAAGTGATCGAGTTGATATTTAAAGTTAATACTAAATTATTTAGAATTATAATCAAAATAATAAATAAAATTTCAAATGCATCATAAATTTTCATGGAATCATTTGTAACGATCGTATTAGATTCATACTTTAAAATAGTGCTTACCTTGTTCCGAAGGGTAGTCTTTTGTTGGAAGGTAAACGGATGGTCTTTTGACACAGGTTCTGTTTCCATTATCGGTGTGAAAGTTAGCAAAATTGTTCTCGTCAATTGAAGGTAATCCATTAAGAAACTCTGCTACAGACTACGAAAAGACATACACATTGCACATTTTGAACATAGACATATTGTTAAGTGCATGCATTTATTAAATACAATATAGGACAAATTAAGAACATTAGGACATTACGGCAAAGTATTTGAGAATATTGTAGGTTAAGTTTCAAAAAGTTACTTTATCCAAACACTTTATTGATAAATCGAATACATGTCGTAAAGGGTTTATCACGAAAACACATTCATACGTGAAATCCGAATTAAAGATCAATATGTACTAAGATTTAACTTAAAACTATAAGAATATAAATACGTAGGATACAAATTTATATTTACCATTTTTGAAGAGTCGTAAGACTCGAAGAAGCTTTATGAAATTCAAACGTAATAGACGAATTAATAGACGACCAAAGTATAAACTGAACTAGAAAATTCTATTGTGTTAATAGGAGGAAACAAAACATTTCACCAACATCGCACAATTGTCATGATTTTCTTTTGAAGCAGCTGAAAGTGCTGGAGAGTCTGGAGTGTCTGGACAGTGGATTCAATCGTTGTCTGGACAAATCAAAACGATCATTCGGTGTCTGCGTTCTCATTGGCCACACAAGTTTCGTCACAGCGTTGCCAAAGTAGTAACGATCTCGGCTTTTTAAATGCACTTGGGGTAGGATTGGGATTTATGAGTAACGGATTGTCATAGGCAGGGAAAATGGCATCACTGTGAGCAGAGTAAAAATGCGTCCGTCTTTGAATTTCTCTTGTCAGCAGATTAATGAACAAACTGTTTGTTTATAATAGGTTATAATGCCGTTGCGCTGCCACAATGAGAAAGTACATGATTTTATTTACTTACTACGAAATATAATTTATACTTTATTTAAACTGGTGGTTGCTTTATTGTAGAAGATGATTCAAGAGAAGTGGACGGATTTGGTGAAAGGTCCGTGTTCAAATCATTACAATTTTAAAATTAAGTCAAATCATGGCAATTATCACAGTCCAACGGCGATTAGTTTTTCGGTGTGTGCCTTTAATGCTGACGACGAAGCACTTGTTGCAGTAGATAGCAATGGTATTGCGTACTACATCGATTTATCCAATACTCCAGCTTATCGAATATTGGGCTCCGTAGGTTTGAGTACCTGTCTAATGTTTAACCCTACGGATAAAAATGAACTTTTCATTGGCTTAAGTTCAACAAGTATTAAAGTTTTAAGAATAAGTGATATTAATAATTTCTGTTCATTAACCGGTCATACCGTGCCAATTGTAAATATATCCTTTTACAAAGATTATTGTATGACAGCATCGAGTAAAGAAGTGATTATATGGCAAATCCAGTCGTACTGCAAGGTTTATCAATTGCTTTTGAACATAAAGAGTATTGTTGTCAAGAAAGCCATATTTTCAAATTTGGGACATGTAGCTATTTTATATGAGAGTAATTTGATTCAATTGTGGATGTTTCAACAGTTTGATAAAGACAATAAAATTGATGTACAAAAATATGGTTTGAAAAATGCTAAAGATTTTCAGTTTACGAGAGATGGAAGAGCGATGATAGTTTGTGGATTACAGAACAAAATTTTAGTATTTAATACTTCAAAATATGATTTATTAAAAAGCACAGAACTTTACCAAAGTTTTACCGGTGGAAGGCAATTGTCAGTGATTTCATTGCCATTGGATGGCGGAGCAAATTCAATAGTAGCAATCCTCACGACAGATTGTACTTTGAAATTTATAAATTTAGTCACATCTAATACTATTGAGAGTTGTTGTGAATCACACACAGGAATAAAAAAAATTGTGGTTTCAGACAGAGGCCATTACATGGCTCACATAAGTAAAGAAGGACATTTAGAAATTACATTTTTGGATAAAGTTCTAGATTTACATTTTAATCCTCGGCCCAGAAAAAAAAGAGAGCAAAAACAATCAGTTTCCCATCAAACAGACAATCATTTAAAGTATGTACACCATGCTATAAAGGAGGAGTTAAAATTACAACGATTAATGCCAATATTAAAAGAGTTTGGTGAATATCCTGAAAAGCATCGGAGATTGATTTGGACAACAATCATGGAATTACCTAATAATAAAAAAGCTTACATTAATTTGTCAAATAAAGTTCCACATGAAGCAATGTTTGAGTTATTAAAGAATGACATTTCAACTGATAAAACTAGAAATACTCCTGTCGGCATTACACTAAGTTGTTTACTTCATTGGTGTCCAATTCTTGAAAAGTGCTCTTTTTTACCAAAATTGATTGCACCTTTTGTAAATGTTTTTAAGGTATTTAAATAGTTTAGGAAATACTAAATAAAGAGTTTATGAATAATTCAGAATCAAGTAAAGAAATGTAAATCATATGTATCAATAAATTGTCATTCTGAGATATTCATAAATCCATATATAATATTCGATATCAGTACTCATCCTTCTTAGTTTATTTCTTTGATTTTACAGACTATTCCAATTCTTGGATTTGAAGCATCTGTATTTATTATTTTAAATTATTGTCAAAAATGGTTTGAATATCATCCTTTGCCACCTCTTAATATTTTAGGCATAATAGAAAACATGTTATTAGAAGCAGATCCATTACTCTTTAATTATTTCTGTAATAAAGGCATTACATCTAGTGATTATGCATGGCCTTTGCTACAAACTACAATGAAAGAAGTACTCGGAACGAAAGATTGGTTAATTATGTGGGATCATTTACTTTCACTTTGTAAACCATGGTTCCTTCTAATGTGCACAGTTGCATATAGTATTATATATCGTAAAACTATTACTACAAAATTGCAATCGGTAGATGATTTTCAACAATTTTACAGAACTCAAGGTCACATTTCTATCAAAAGTTTGTTGAAGGTTGCCCATAAATTAGATAGCGAAACACCATATGAAATCCATCCACGTCGATATCTTAAGTAAGAATTTTAGAATGTCAATTACTTTGAGCGATAAATATATAAATAAAGCGAATATGAAATAATTAATTTTTTTTTAGAAAAGATATAAATGCATTACCACAGGAAGGACCGTATCCACCGTTTCTTCAATTTGAATTCCCAAAATATTTAACAGATGAATTGCGAGGAACGAATTTAAAGAATCTTAAGGACAAAGAGCGTCAATTACGAGGACTGCAACTTAACACAGCAGAACTTATGGAAGAAAAACGACTGCGTATAGAAAAAGATCTTTTTATGAAGAACATTCAAGAAATGAGATTAAATGGTAGATTTGGAATGATACTTGAAAATTTAAGCATTTTAAGTAATTATTAAATAACAAAATTTATTTTATAGAAATTCGTAGGTGTTACGAAAATCAGGTACGCGATGATAAGAGGCTATTAGAATATGCGAAAAAACAAATGGAAGATTTCAATCCTTGTAAATATTTACACAAGACAAAATGGAGCAATTTAGAATGTGATGATCAAGAATATATCTACACAGCAGATTTTAAAACAAATAAAAGAAAAAGTAAACATAAAAATTGCAAATTACTTCAAGAACAAGTAGACCGATTAGAATTTGAAGTGCAAAATTTACTTACGACACTGTATAATAAATCGTCAAGGACAAAATCAAAAAGTAAATAGTGCTTTTATAATTTATATAAAGTGCTAATAAAAATTAATCTAGTCGTATTAAGTTTTTATAGTTAAATAATTACTATATTGAAAATTATTTTTATAATGTTTATGTATAATTATTAAAAATAAATAAATTCTCAAAAATCGCGTGTTTAATAACAAATTTCAGTATGCAGAAAAAAGAATTAATTTCGTAAATTAATTAAATTGTAGTAGGGAATGTAATGGAGCTTCGAGTTTAGAGCGCCCATTAAACGATGTCAATTCTATTATAACTAGACACTCGACTGTTACCACTCCTAGTTCTTTTAAAAGTTTTTCTGCAGCCGACATAGTTCCTAAATACAAACATAAAAATAAATGTAAAATTTAATAATAAAAATAAATTCTTTTTATTTCTAATAAATAATGTCTTACCACCAGTAGCTATAAGATCGTCGACAATCAGTGCTTTCTTTTTTCCCTGTACAGCATCAGTCTGAATTTCAAATGTATCCTAAAAATTTATATTAAATTAGCTAAAATATTATTACATTTATACAGTAAGTGCTAGACAAAGTAAGCATATAAACATTTAAATTATTCATAATAAAATGTTACTTAAGTAGTATTCACAAACATTCTATATCTATATTATTATTATTCTATATATATATTCTAAATAATAAATAAATGAAAAAAAAGTAAATGTAAATAAAAATGTCGAAGGGCAAAATAAGGCAACAGTTATAATAACCTCTCCATATTCCAGGGTATAGTTTTGTCGAAAAACTTTACCCGGCAGTTTTCCCTTTTTTCTTATTGGGATAAATGGTTTTGCCAATCCTAAGCTAATTATTGGCCCCAGTAAAAAACCTTTTGAATCCAAACCTACA
The DNA here is from genome assembly GCA_030522565.1 of Ceratosolen corneri. Taxonomy (NCBI): domain Eukaryota; kingdom Metazoa; phylum Arthropoda; class Insecta; order Hymenoptera; family Agaonidae; genus Ceratosolen; species Ceratosolen corneri. The sequence goes on along the minus strand of JAPYYT010006006.1, from coordinate 8,421 downwards.
ATGATGTCAATATCTAATAAAGCAACATGTTCAACTAATAAATCTTTCAGTGCTTGCAAAGCCTGTGCATTTTGAAAAATTTCGAAAATACTAAAATTTCAAAAGCTTATTACCGAAATAAAACTCCTGCCTTTGGAAAATCGGGATAGCTTTTTATTGCTTCTTTGACTAACTTCAATTTATAAGCTTTTTCCATTTTGTAGAAAAGCTAAAACGAAATTACATTCTGTATTGGATGCAATTATTAAATCAAATATGAAAATAATCCCTGGATATTATAAAACAATATTTAAATTGTAGCAGCATAAGTAAAACGGATATAAAGATAAAAAATGTGCACTGTTTAGAAAAAATTGGTTATTTTTTTTACACGTTATGATTATCATTATAATGTTTTCTTTAAAAAAGCGACATTATTAGCTTATTATATAAAAGTTATTCATGCTCTTTACATACTTGATTATATTTAACAGCAAATAATTGGAAAACTATTAAATTTCATTCGCATGTATAAAATAAACGAAATTTTAACTACTAATTTTTACATACATCTTAACTTTCGCAAAATGCTAATCAATCAACTGTTTTTAATATATATTTCTTCATTTGCAGCGATTTTATCTCGTGCTTCGATAAGACCCGAGGACAACATCATTTTTAGAATATAATTAATAAGTTTGACGTTCTGTGACGGTCATTTGTCCAAAAAACAGTGGGATAAGTAAAATCCGTGTTTGCGATTACAATTAACATCTCCGAGAATTAATCTTCGAGAAGTGCCTTTGTAAGAGAAGCCAATAAATGCTTTCCTGCACTTCTCTGTTCGACGGGGTAAAGAAAAATTTCTCGAACAGCTCAAGCTTTTTGTTCGGTTTTTTTCAAATTAATAAAAGCCTTAGGACCGTCGACAATATAAGGTGAAGCGGTAGTAAAATAATTTGATTAAAACAATAAGCAGAACTTGGATTCGTCCTGCACTCATAATCGAAGCGCTCGAGTGAGCCGCCGTAAAGTGTTATCTAATGTCAAGTCATAACGTTAAATTGAAAATTAGTTGAGCTGCAGATGGCGAAGTCGTCGCTTAACAGTGTCGAGTAGGGGGGGAGGGGGAGGACGAATTGAGGAAGATGGCTCTTTCGGCCAACAGATTAGAATGTTATTAGTCATCCAATTGCTGTGTACGAGGGCGAATATCAGCTGGATGCGTTGCGAAAGTGGCGAAGAAGTAGTCGAGCTGCTGTGACAGTTCGGAAATTTTGTTCAGTAGGAGTTAGCGCGACTAGCGACAACGGAATCCAGCTCATTAAAATGAAGAACTTCTTGTCGAGTTCTCTGCCTTTTGACGCAGATGTCGGTGAGGGTGGATGTAATTCCATTTTTGTTTCCTTGTCACCTTTGTTTTAATATTGTGCGAGCGAGATAGTTTTTCGAGTTCCGTTTTTCTTCGCAAGTTTTCTTCGTGCGACTTTGATGGTCGGGAGCTGTGTTAACATAAGTTTCGCGATCATATCAATTTACCTACGTGACATATTTCCATGTAAATGACAATGCCCTGAAAATGTATTTGCTTTGATTATATTGGGGATATTCGAGCCTACTGAATTTTTAGCTTCATGGTTGACAGTATTGAGCACAATTATTATTTCTGGAATCTACAAATTGTCCAAAAATTCGAGAGCATTATAATTTGTATTGGGATAAATAATAGAGCTGCATTATAAAGAATTGATTGTTTTTGTTATAGAGAAGGCAACCAATCACAAAAGTACTACAGAGGACTGGGCGTTGATTATGGAAATATGTGATAAGTTGGGTCGTTCGCCACAATTTTCTAAGCACTATCTTCGCTCAATTGTTAAGAGGCTAAACGCTCAAGATCCACATATTGTGATATTTGCCATAACAGTGAGCAAACTTATTTATCATATTTATTGATGTTTGTTATCATTCAATATACTTAAAACTACACAAATTAATTATTAAGACTTATATTAATTAAGTATTGCATCATATGCAGTAATATAGTTATAACGCTTATAATAAACTTATTGTTTATAATCAAATAATATGCATGACATTCTGACATTTGAAAATATTTTAGTTTTGTTGTCGGACAACATTTTGTATTATTTAGTAAATCCAATAAATGTAAATATTAAATATCAATTTTTATGATAAAGGATAACATAATACAAGGAATTTACAATTACTTGATATAATAAATTACATTTGTAGTTATTAGATGCTTGCTCCAGTAATTGTGGTAAGCCATTTCATTTGGAGATTGCATCTAGAGAATTCGAGGGGCAATTTATAAAATTAATACAGAATAACCGTACTCAGCCAAAAATTTATGAAAAATTAAAAGCATTACTAAAGAAATGGGCCGAAGGCGATTTTAAAACAGATCCTCAACTAAATTTGATTCCAAGTTTGTATCAGAAGTTGAAATTAGAAGGTCATGATTTTTCAGCTGTAACTGATCTGGTAAAAATAAATTTTATTTTTAATAAGAAACTTAAATATAGATTTGTCAATGTCTTTAGTTAAATGAATATATTTAAAAAAAAGAAGTGTTTTAATTTATACTAATAAATTAATCAACACACTTATTTTAAACATGTTTCTAAAATTTTTAAAGTTTTAATGAAATAATTCGTTAAAAATTAATGGAATTTTTGTTTCAAAATATTTATTTTCATAAATATCATTGAGTAATAATATATCTTGCATGTTTGATAGTATTATTATACATCGTTAGTTATTTTATTACAATTTGATTACATTTGATTTAATCATAGCCAAGGCCAAATTACGTGCTTAGTAAAGATCCAAATATAGTTACAAGTGCTCAAGAAGAAGAAGAAATAGCTAAAGGTAATATAATCGTTGAAAAATTATTAATAACGTTATTATAAAGTATAAATAATCATTGTTTTTTCTTTTCAAACCTAGCTATTGAGTTATCATTAAAAGAAAATACTAAACATTCAACAATTTCACATAATTCACCATCTACCAAGAAATCACCTAGTATATATCCAAACGTAAATTCAACATTAGTCGGTACTGCTAATTCAGAAGGAAGGAAAGTGAAAGCTCTTTATGATTTTGAAGCAGTAGAGGATAATGAATTGACGTTTACAGCGGGAGAAATCAGTAAGCATTTTGACTGTTAAAACTAAATAGAAAAAGCCGTAATATATTGGGTTAATCATTTTTATATTCAAATTCTAGTTAATATTTTGGATGATTCGGATCCTAATTGGTGGAAAGGCAGTAACCATCGAGGTGAAGGCTTATTCCCTTCCAATTTTGTTACGGCTGATTTGTCTGTTGAATTGGAACAATTCACAAGTACTAAACATATTTTTTAAGTAGTGAAATATAAAATATCATTAATAAAAAATATTTTATTTTCGAATTAATTCATTTGTAGAATTAGAAAGCAATAATAAAAAGTCCGTTCAATTTACGGAAGAGGTTGAAGTGAAAACTGTAAAAAGGGAACCTGAAGTCGTCGAGATAGAAATTGATGAACAAAAAATGGATAGACTATTACATTTATTACATGAAGCTGATCCTCAATCCGATATTTCTGATCCCCAAGAAATGCTTGACTTAGAAGGTAAACAAACCTTTTAATTTCTATAGAATTAATAGATAACGAATCGATAAAACATTCAATCTTGTATGTCAAAACAGAACATGTTACTGCAATGGGGCCATTAATAGACACTGCACTCGAGAAGGTAGACAAACAGCACGCAAAGCTTACTCAATTAAGTTCCGATTTAGTAGATGCAATGAATTTATATCACATGCTAATGCGCGAGCCCGCCATATCCAGCTACACGCATCCTAAAATGCCTCCTCAGCAAATGGTTTACCAATACCCCCATCCGCAAGCAACATCACATCCACAGACGGGAGGACATCCACAAGCAGGACATCCGCAACAAGGACATCTGCAAGGAGGACATCCACAAGGAGGTCATCCCCAAATAGGACATCCTCAAGTAGGACATTCGCAAGCAGGACTCCCTCAAAGTGCACCCCCTCACGTAAGCGTTTTAAATTTATTGCTAAATAATACTATTTTCAAGTAAACAAAACTATTGTTTATAAAAAAGGTTTCCAATAATTTATCATCGGCTATATTATAGAAAAATATTTTCTTAATTTCTTACAATTTATTTTAATTTTATTTACAGTAATATTTACAGTACAGTGTATACTATATCTAATAAGATCTAGTTCTTGGTAATGCATTACATAATAATTATTGAATTTTAAAGTTCTTTAAAGAAAACACAATTCTACATAGTTATTATGCTAAGTATTCACTGCCATTATAATATATAAAATATTTTCAAAATTGTAAATAAACTCGACCATAAATATTGGTTAGTAATTGGCATTGGTGAAAAAGGATTTAAATGAAAAAATTTAAATATGTACGAATGATATTTTATGAAATTTGCAATATACTTGTTTCGTTAAATTGAACACGATATTCATACAGATATTTTAATTAACTATATTAGATTTTCAATGGTTTACCATCTGGACCACAGTCGCAAACTATTCCTGGTTCGCAACCAAGATTTAACACAAATTTACCGCCAACCGGCGAATTAATTACCACCCAACAGGGACCAACTAGTTTACCTACCATGACATTACCTCATCATTTTCATATGCCACCAGGACTTCGACAAATACCTTCTGAAGTACGGCAAGAGTCTCAGCAATCCAATCAAAACAACATTCCCTATCCGCAAGGGTGATTATACTAATATCCTACTTTCTATATATTGCAATAATTTGAGTTATGAAATCATTGTATATCAAACAAGTTATTATACTTGAGTCATAATTTTAAATGAATCGTATATATATATATATATACTTATTCGATAGCACATTATTTGATAAAGAGATGTAAATCAATTTTTACATACCGAGTCTAATTTATCAACACATTGTAACAGATTTCCAGTACAGGGTGGCTCCGTCGTACCTGCACCCTTCATGTCGCAAGTGCCACCAGATCAGCAAATCAACAACCAGCAGTCACAATTTGCATCGCCTACTGGTCAGAGAATGATATAAGAAATGAAAGTTAAAACAAGAATAATAGAAATGAGCGGATGAGAAAAAGAATCACTTTGTACTCTAAACTTCGATTGTACAATATTACTATGTTATAAAGTTATTTAAATAATAAACATAAAAGAAACACGCAGTAGCCAAAGATCATGGATTTTTGATGAAGACTACGCGACGATTATCGGCAGCGAATACTATATATAATATACACACATATTCACATACACACACACACGAAGCGTTGAAATACATGCCTTCACAGGACGCGTTCCGCTCTTGTAGAAGAGCATTTCCTTTCTCAGCGTTTAAAGATAACTAGGTAGATAGATCAATGGAGAAAAAGAGACAGACAGAGAGAGAGAGAGAGAGAGAGAATGGGGTGAAAACAAGACAGGAAAAAGAGAGAGGTAAAGGATGATTTGGGTGAAGAGTGATAGAGGAGATTAAGAATACTCCTGCTAATCCGTCATTATTTTATACCTTATAGGAAAATAAAATGGAGCAAGCTAATGTAAGTGAATTCCTACATATTTGGTTTTTCTATTAAGTTGAAACAATTGGAATGAAATCCGTTTGATAATTCTCTATTTTGGAAAATTTACCTTGTTCTAAATATTAAGTGTTTGCATATATATATATAATAAACAAACGGTAAATTATTAAAAATTACGGTAAACTAACATTAAAGAAAAATTATAATATGAAATCGAATGTCGCCTGGCCTTTTTGTAATTTTGTGTTGAATTGAAAAAAATGATTTTTATTACAGCGATCACCTATAGAATGAAACATTCTACCATTAAATTAATGCAATATAATACCGGTGCTGTTGAACGAAATTCAATGATTAAGTATAATTCTAGTTTTTTACTAACAGTGAATAAAGAAGTACGCGGTGAATCATGTCAGACTTATTCTAATAAATTTAATCGTTAACTTATTGGATTTACTCTAATAAATTAAAATAAAAACAAAAATACTTTTCTCATTAAACATTTAGAATGGAAACCTGATGATATGCGATAGATGTAAATAATTTTAATTGATTAAAATTAATGCGCTAAAATTATAGAAGAGCTTAAAAAAGTGGATTTTTAAGTGATAGATTTTGTATTTGCATTATTATGGAATGAAAAGAAAAGACATGTATTTGCAAATATTACAATACATTGAGTGCAATCTATTACAATACGAGATTTAATATGGACAGAAATATGGTTTTACATTAAATGTTTGGTGAAATTTTGTTGATCGAACTGATTTTAGGATGGTTTGTATGCTTCTTTTATTTTATTTATATACTGGTTCCAAAATATACATGTTTTTTCGAGAAGGTATATACAAATAAGTAAAACAGAAGCTGCGGGTACAGCATCGGTTTGACTGACGTGACAGTTTGTTGAATGTAACTTTAAACGTAAATTATTTCACGAATTGCACAATTTTGCTTATAAATAATTTACAATGACTATGAAACGAGCAATAGAAAGTTAAAATTTTACGGATGCTCTGAACTTTATACCTAAGAAATAACACGCAAAGTTTGAAAAGGGGAATGAAAGTAATCGGAGAGAAAGTATACGAATGAATGAAGGAAGGAATTCTTTTACAAAAAAAAAAAAAAAAAAACAAATGTCATAATTGTATATGTTATGTTGTCATTAAACTTTTATTATTTACGTAAATTAGTAATATTTGATTATTTTAAACCAATAATTATGTTGGAAATTAATTAATTTTTTATGTGTATTTCATTATTTTATTCTGTGAAATTATATATTTTGTTTTACTTATTTGATAATTTCAACAATGATTAGCAGTATTAATTGATAATATTGATAAAATGTATGTGAATTCGTAAATATGATTTTTTGACTTTTTTTATCTTCAGCATTTTTCCCTTTAAATAAATTATTTTAATTATAAAATTTGTATTGCTTATTATTGAAAAGTATATTTTTAAATTTGCTGAAAGGTAGAAAATACTACTACGGTGTTGGTTTCAAGAAAGAAACTTGACATCTACGTAATAAAAAGGTTCAATTTATTCGCATATTTTATGACTTGTGAATCCTCTATATTTATAAACGTTCATATATTTGTACACTTGGGCGTGCGTGCGTGCAATGTAAAAATAAAAAATATGCTTGATAATTGTAAATGATAAGGCTTATATCGTTTAGTTGTTATGTACATTTCTTTGCTTAATTATCGAAACTCTTGAAAAAAAAAACTTATCCTCATAAAAGGGTACCTATTGATTGATTCACATCCAATTTCATCCAATAATATTCTGAGTTATGGAAAAGAATGTTCTGCATTCTTTTGTCAATTCCTTTGTCATTCTTTGACACAGCTTAATTGCTGGCTATTAGTTTCAATTGTAGTTCACGGTGGAAGATGGATAAAAAAAAAAGGTACTCCTATAATCTTACCATCTTTGTATTTTCATACATTGCCAGTAGCTCGGAAGAAGATAAGCCACTTTTACTTGGCCACTAACTGGCTCAAGGTATTCCCGTCATTTGTCGCCCATAAGCGGATTATTTCGTCCCGAGATTATTCTCCGACTTGACTCCACATAGATTTTATATGCTTGTGCTGGCGATAGAGCAATGATAAATTGTTGGACTTTGTTAAAATGGATTTTTAAAAATAATTTTTAAATTCATCGATGTGGGATTTTCGGGGGTATTTTTTAAGTTACCTCGGCACTAAATAATTTCCCGTTCAATTGGTATCTGCGATTTGTTTTGGCTGTGAATTGCTTAGAATGACAATAAAGCCTACAACGCTAGCATAGACGCTCGTAATAAACTATTAATGTTGACACCAACGCAGTGCCTATTATTAGTTGAACCCGAGTTACACAACAACATTACAAGTAAAATCTTATAATTGTAATAAATGCAATTAAAATGTTCGTTCATCGAAAATTCGCGGGTGTCGCTTAGGACTGTGGTGATGACGGCTGTTATTTTGTCGCCGGTTCCCGCAACATCCGCTGGTTCACGAACAAAAGAGTTCTATCTCTGACCAATACTATTCTCGTCTGTATTTCTACAAACAGTGTTGGTTGTTTATCCTCGTCGCACCGTTGCTATCCAACGATTTTTTGTTGTTGTTGTTGTTTATGAAATCTTTATTTACGTTATGTCAAATAAGTCTCGTGGCCGTTTCAGCAATGCCAGTTTTGGAATTGTCATAATCGTCAAGGTGGTAGTGCCATTTGTAATTGATAGTCGTATTCAATATTGCGTGCATCGTTTTATAATGAGCTTCGCTACATTCTCTCGTTCTTAGATTCGT
>JAPYYT010006000.1:0-11830 GCA_030522565.1 Ceratosolen corneri | reverse complement strand
ACCAGAATCTACAGACTGGAGGCAAGTAGTGAAACGTACATTTATCTAATTGGACAAAAGGGCTGCCACTGCGTTTAACACAATTGAACGGCAAGTGGTGTATCAAGGCCTGTTATATTTTGACAATAAACAATTTGTAAGACTACGATGCATTGAAATCTCCTTTACTTCTGTAAGAGGAGATAAAGACCCATAAAATCATTAGTGCTTTTGTGATAAAGTTAAACAAGAATATTACACTAAAAAACAGAATAAGAAAAAGAGCAAGCCATTATATTTTCATACGTAAAATCAGAATTGTATATCGTTACTAAATTTCCTATTTGATTTTCAATAAACATCAATTCACAGCATTACATTTGATCTCCCACGTCTTCGTTTCTTTCTACCCTGCTCTCACCCCTACCACTACCGGCCTCTCCCCCCACAACTTTGGGGAGAACTCATCATCGAGAAAGTTTCCCGAACAATGTTTAAGGCCTTTTTTTGTTATTAATTTAAATAAAAAATATGAATATAATAATGCAAATATAATATAATACAACTATTTTCTACATTTCTTCAATATAAACGAATAAAAAATCCTGGGCTAAAAATTTATCTTTAAATAAAACATAACGTATTCTCTTTAATTATAAAGTGAATAATTTACTTATACATTTAAATAATCTTTTTAATATGTACATAAACTGCAATCAATAGGAATTCAACATAAAGCAAAATTTTTGAACTTTAGTTAGATGAATAATAATTAAATATTTACAAACTGAAAATTATGAAACATTTATTAAAAAAAAACTTATTAAACGTAGTATAAAAGACACATGTCAATATGTTCTATTGTAAAGATGAATATTTGAAAATAATCTAAATATTAAAAAAGATACTATAAAATTTTGATAAAGAAATAAATAGACAGATATATTTAAAGGCATTTAAAAAACTGATATACTAAGGTATATTTTAAGATATTTAAAGAAATTTATATACAGAAGTAAGTTTAAATTCAAGATAGTATGCTTAGTAAAGAAATCTTTAAGTTTAACATCAATTATTTAGTCAACTGGTAGAAAAATAATGTTTAAATATTGGAAAAATTAAATCAAACTTTATGATTTTTTAATGGTGTTTTTTACGAATTCAAGAAATGAAAAATGTTTTTCAATACATTATTTGATCTGGCTGTAATAATTTGAATAAATAGGACAATTATCTTAGTCCTAAACTCAATTGTGGATTATGGGACAATAATAAACTATAATAATAACAAACCAACAGCAATTAAAATCGGGAATAATGAAGTACTTTCGTTATTAATTTATTAATATTAATTAAATTTATTAATATTAATTCGTTAACTGAATTGACATGCTATTAATTTACTTAATGGTACCCCATATTTACTTTAATATAATATAGTAATTTTTATGAATAGCATAATTATTTTTTTTATTTTTCCTCGTTTAAATATATAGTTTTATTTGAGTCAGACTAGGTGAGATTACAATCAGCTCTTAACTGTGTATAATCATTATGTAGATATAAACTAAAATTACATTTAAGTTCAATTAATCATACAATAAAGTAGTGAATTGAACTACATATCCTAAACCAAATAGATTTACACATATAAGCATTCCGTACAATATACATTAAAAAAAAACGCAGATAGTATTCATTTATACACATACAAGTACTATATATTACAGAAACAACATACGTAATAATAATAGATATAAAAGTTATATTTAACTATTTATATTCAATGCGTCTTTATTAAGAACGAAAGAACATAAATGATTTATATTGAATATAAAATACGAGGATACAAAAATAATTTTTACTGAAGATTGGTTTATTAAATAATAATATGATATAATTGTTATTTAATTATTATCGATAATATATAATTTAATTTACATTAGATCATATGCTATTAAAACTTAAACTATAAAATTCGAATTAAATTAAATAAAAAGAGGGCATTGGAAATACGATATTTTGTGAGCGATGAAAGAATCGTTAATTGCTTTTAGATAAAAAAAAATAATAAATATTATTAACATTTATAATATTTGGAAAAGTATGTGTATATAATTCTGTGATAGTGAAAAGAAGAGAAACAAAGACAAAATATAATACGTATAATAAAATATAATTGTTAATAAATAACATTTGTGTACATTCAGCACTTTAAAAACTAAGCCATTTATATGATTGTTATTACACTCGTGAAGGCCACTCATGCACAATTACATTTTTCTATCTAGGAAGGGAATTAAATTCAGCCCCTATCCTCCACAGCATACCATAACTTATGCTGTCAGCCATCGTACATTCATTTTTTTACTTCACCGTTTGTTCCGAATCCATCCAAGTATCCCCTTCTCTTTGTTACTCTTATAATCCTCATATTATCTTATAATGTTACTCTTATAATCCTTATAGCCAACACTTATAAAGCTACAATATTTAAATAAATATTTAAACATAACACATTTATTTTAAATCTTTAATGTTATTAAAAAATGAAAGTTAAGATTTTATAAATATTAACTTTAAGCTATAGACATTTAAAGAATAAATTAAGATGATAACTTTTAATAATTAAAACATATATTGAATATCAAAATATTTTATTTTAACTATTTATTTATATATTCATTATATACTGTAAATATTTTATTGTTAACCAAACAAATTTAAACAACAAACAGCCTAAAGAAATATTTTATTTTTATATTGATTATTCTAGTTGGTTATCAATCCTTTTTGCTTGGCGAAAACTTAATGGATAAAGTATTTTATAGATATACGAATGTAGTAAAATTACAGTTCAAGAATAACTCGATCGACAATCAAATAGCAAAATATCTGCGTGCTCGTAAATTTCATCTGTAATTTAACCCTTTAAGTGGAATAAATTAATACTATTTTCGCATTACTTGATATCGAGTTTGCTTGTCCTGGTTCAGTGTTCGCTTAAAGATCTCAGAACACGCGACCACAAACACAAAATGGTATTCATATGTGAGACTGCATTGTAGCGTGCGCTTATTTCTATCAGCGTTAAAAAATTCATAGAAAAGGTGACACAAATTCTTATTATTCATAAATGTCTTTTAAATACTTCATTGTTTCTTGATTGATAGTATTAAAAAATCGTCGAAGTATGAAATAGATTTTTTATACTTTATTCAACTCCTTAATATAATATAATATAGTAATGTAATAATAAAAAATATAATAATATAAAAAATCTGATAAAAAAAATGAACTCTTAAATCTTTAAAATGTAAATAAAGTTTAATTAATTACAGATAATAATAGAATTCAGAGCTAACATTATTTGCATATTATTACTATATTTCTATCATATTTGCATACCCATAACAATGTTAATTGTTAATGCATTTATATACACGGTGTGAATTGATTTTAACAGGTTTTGTTACATGATATTATTCTATTATAGTTATCTACCTAAAATTATTTACTACCATAAATCGTTTAAATTATTCAATAACTCAATAAATTCAATAATTATATTAAATATTTATATTAAAAATTTATTTAAAAAACAAAAACTTTTATTTCAATTTAAAAGATGATTGAATACTTTTTTTAATGTGCCTTTTTTAATCGCATTTATTGAATATTATGAGATACTTTTGATGTAATTAGTAATTTACTCATTGAAAAATGAATAAGACAATGTTTATCTGTATATGTATACATATATATACATAAATATAAATATAAATATAAATTTTATTACACGGTAAGAAATAAACCAATTTCATGCTGTCTTTCAAAAGATATATTACTTTTAAAATTATAAAATTTAAATTATACAATGTAAATATGTACAGAGTAGTAAAACGGTAGTTTTTTATTCGAATATACAAAATAAAAAATATTTTTAATAAACTAATGCGTAATGAATTTTTATTTTTTAAATATATTGATATAATTTTAGATATACATCTTAATAAACAAATGTTTAATAAATTTTAATTTTTTAATATTAGATTTAATAATTTTATATTTTTAATGAATTGACATTTTATAAATATAAATGTCATATAATATTTATATAAAATATTTGGTTGATGCATTTTTATAAGTTTAATTAAATTTCATAAATATAGTTCATAAAATTATTTTATTTTACTCTCAGTGTTAATGCATTGTCATTATATAGTGAGATAAATATATATTACTAATTTTATATTAATAGTTATGTATCAAAATTAAAAACCAATTGATATTACTTTAACTGATCACATATTACATTAGATGATATTGTTAAATTATAACCATGAATTTGACATCTTATACTGATATTTTTCCACGTTTAAAAAATTCTTTATTCATGCTTTAATAGTTAATTTTTATTTTAAGCTACTTACTCATTAAAATTATTCTTATTAAAGTAATTATTTAATTTTATTGCTCAAGTTCAAAACGCTCACTCACATCGGATTTATAGAAAAATAAAAATAAAGATACTTCTTCGACATTAAACGTATGCCTCAGTAAGTTGAACTTCTAAAAAAACCTTAAAGTACGTGAGTGCATCTACCCTTTAACTTGTGTTAATTGTTAAAAAGTACTCACGTTCTACGTCAATGACTTGCTCCCACATCCTTAAATTCTCTAACACCTCAAAACTTATCGTCACGTAACAATTAAATGATACGTCACAGATATTTTGAAAATAAGACGACTAGCTACATAAGCTTACATAAGCTTCGAAAGAATGACCAGCTCTAAACACTTTGTAGATCGCTTCAGAATTTTCGTATTAACAGATCTTTTGTTTAATTCGGCAGAATGTCGACAATTGCACATGTGAAATTTCATAAACGCTTTAAATTTTCATAAATTGCCCTTTTTAAACTTCTTAACAAGCAAATATTTTTGTAATCCAACCAATCTTTATTCAAACTATAACAGTATTTTTTAAAGCTATCACTATCACCAAACCTAATAATTGTGCCTTATTTTCTAAAATCCTTAATGAATCTTTTTTGCCGAAAACCTTCGTATTATCGTACCCAAGAGATTGCATTTGCGTACATATTTAGGCTACACCACGTACATGGATTACGCGTCATTCCCTGCATCTATGTATAAAGTTATATATACAGATTATTATACAGATATATATAGATTATATTATATAGATCTAATTACAGTCGTACTCGATAAAAATATATAAGGTTTATATTTACAAAAGTGATATTTTCAAAAACAACTTCTTTAATGAACAAAACAAAACAAAACAAACCACTTTAATAAAAGTAAATCCGCAACATTTAATTTAAGGTAGAGGTAACATATTTTTAATAACATTAAATAGATGTTATTTAAATAAGTCTTACGTGCGATCAAAATAAATATTCACAATGTATTTTAATAGATTTTATAAATTGAATAATTTTGGAAGCTAAATTAGAAATACTATTCAGCGTGTACTAATTATATAATTATATACTAATTTTTTTCTCAATTATATAAGGTTTCGTTAAATGAGTGGAAACATTATAAATATAAAATGTTAATCACGTGAAAGTTATTTGCGTATAAATTAAATTCTATTCAGTAATTTGAATATTTACAAACAATAATTTATTATTTTCATTGCACATAAAATTTCACATTTTATATCAAGGTGGAGAAAACTCGGAATACTAAAGCCAAAAATTTTGAATTTTGAATGTTTATTGAGCTTTAACAATTTTATAAAATGAATATATTAAGTTTCATTTAAATATTGTCATACTTTACTCGATAATGAATAAAAAAGAATCAGAGCTCAACAAATGCGTAAAAAAATAGTAAGATGCTTAAAAAATAAGTAATCATAAATTAAGTTCGCTTCACCTGTCCTTAGATGGAGAATAAATAAAGCTTGTTTCTGTATAAAAAAAAAACAAAATGTACTCTCTAAGTAAATACTTTGTAAATTTACATATTCAGCATGTTTCAAATCCAATTACTCTATTCAAATCGGTTAATTATTCCGATGCTTTCTCGCCCGTTCGTTTTAACAAAAACACTTCAATACTAGAACCCAAAATCTAAATCTACGAAAGCTAATAAGAATTCACTCACCGAGTATAAGCATTAAAATAGGCATTGTGGATAGTAAAACGAGGAGAACGGTGACAAACATTGTTTTGCTGAAGACCTTGAGGCTGCGAAAGACAAACTCGCATATCCCATTTGAGTCAAGGTAGGCATCCTTCAACTCAAAAACAAGACATCCATAGGCAGCAACGCCCGTCGGTCCACTTGATAAAATGCTGCCCTTTTCGGCATTGCTCACGTTCTCGCTGCACAACCTGTGTGATTGGTCGACTGAAAACTTCACCACCAGTTTATGACACTTTCAAAAACTTCAAAAATATGATTAATTTAAGCTTAATTCTAATAAATATATATATATATATATATATATATATATATTGCAAAAGGTGGTGCTTATCAAATAGTCCAATACTGATTGATGGTGTCAATTGGGCATTTAAAATATTTAATATTAACTTATTTCCAAAATAAATATTAATATAAATAATTTATCTTAAAATATGAGTTTTAACAATATAATTTAAAATAAAAATAAGATTTGTGTATAATAGAAAAGCTTTCTATTTTTGTATTTTTTTAATGTTGTTTCTTTTTATATTAATTTAAAGTTTTATAAATTAAGAGTTTCATAATAACTATTATAGATCAATTTTTTTCATTTAAAATAGCCATTTGTAAATTAAATTTTTAATCAATAGATGTTCAACGCTCATGATTGAAGAAATATCGTAAATCAAATAGGAATATAAAATATAGAATTTGATATAAACTTGAGTATTTTTATAAAATTAATTTTATTAACCAAAAATTAAAGTGGCATTGAAGCCAATGAATGCTTTCTACACTACATAGTTTAGTTTTTATTTTTAGATAATGCCTTAATAATCTAAATATAAATTATTTTATCAAATCAATAGATAAATAATCTTACTATTAATTTAATCAAATTTATGCAAAATCAGAAGATACATAAGATTTTGATTGGAATTAAATATAATTAAGATTAGATACTATGAATATTATTATTTATTAATATTATTAAACATATAATTTTCATTAAAATTAAGTTATATATTTAGAAATTATAAATAACTTATATAACAATATTTATTCATGAGTTTCATTGAATATTTAAATTAAATTTAAAGCAATGTATGATATATTTACCGATTAATTTGATATTTTATTTATCGATATTATTTTTCAAAAATAAAATAATATTATTCAATATTATAGTTAAGTTCATTTATGAACAAATGATGTGAACAGTTAATTACCGTAATAAGACTTAAAGTAATAGGACTTAAAGTAATAATAATTAAAATAATAATAATTAAAGTAATAATAATTAAAATAATAAAATAACACAAAAAATTAAACTATATAGTATATTTAAAATACTTTTATTAATTATATTTGTAATAATATTCCCTGAAATTCCTGTAACTAATGTAATAGTTGTATTATATTTTGTATCGAACTTAATATTCAACGAAATTTTTTTATTTTGATTATTTCAATTAATCATATTATTTAATTTATAATTATAAATTTCATTCTTTTATAGTATATATTCAAGGCGTTAAAATAAAATAATTAAATAAACTAAATTAATTTATTATATAAAATAAGACTTGTCTTTGTATTCATATTGTAAACATTATTTTTTATAGAAGGTATATTCTTTGGAATATAATTATTGAAAAATTAGGCGTAAAATATACAATTAATGAAAGTACATTTTAATACATTAATAAATATATAGGTAAATGATATTTAAAATAAATGTATAAAATTGAATTATATTAAGTAAATTTGTCATGATTTTATACAATAAAAATATGATAAAACAAAATTTCAGAATAATTATAAAAAATAAATACTTGAAAATAATTATAAAAATTTTTTATATTTCATAAAACTAGAAAAAATACAGGCGAAGATGATTTATCGTTTAGCTCGTCATACTATTTGCGTAACAGTCGATAGTTTTTGAAAATTTTGAATAATAAAAATTTTAAGATTAAAAAATAAGATTAAAAAATATAAATAAACAAAACCAATTGAAAAAAAGTATCTTATTTAATTTATCAAAGTAAGATTTTACTACAATTTTTAAGTACAAAATTATTGAAATATAGTACATTATTTATTGATTGACAAAAATCATTTATCGTCAAATTATCTACTAATTTTATTATATTTCAAATAAATTAATTTTCATCAATGTTATTGAGTTTTGACATGCAATAAAATACTTACTAAAGAACATTTAATTTATTCATAGAGACTACCATTGATTTTATTTCATTTAAACTTAATTTTAAATCTATTCAATTTAAAATAGATAAACTTGTATTGTTCTAAATTTATAAAACTTAAAGAATTATTCTTATAATGAAATAGTATATAAGATTATTATATTATTATTATATAATATAATATATAAAATTTGATAAAAACAAATTTCATTTAATGATGATCTCATCTTTATGAATTTTTATTAATTACATATAGTTATATATAATAGATTTAAATTTTATATATAACTATATAAATTATTTTATATTTATACATATCTACATATACGTTCATAATTCACATTATGTATATACAGAATAGTATATATATATGTGTGTGTGTGTGTGTGTGTGTGTGTGTGTGTGTGTGTGTGTGTGTGTGTGTGTATTAAGTAGTACTATTTATTGACATTTCAGTATATTTATAGTATATCATACTGGTATAGTAACTATTTAATCAGAGTGAGATAAAGTAACGAAGAAATAGTCGTATTGATATGATACATTAGCGTAATCCTTAATATTACACAAAGCTGCATATCTAGATAAATAAGTTTAGATAAGCGTATAGATAGTAGTTACATTAAAAATACGACCATTCAAAAACAAAAATTATATTTTCTTTATCCGTTTTAATTAAAAAATTCCAAATCCCATAAATAGTGTTGAATCCTTAAAAGATAATTGTATTTACAAATTCAGAAAACATTTATATTTGAGATGCTATTGTATTATTCAACCGATAGATAAGCCAAATATTAGAAATTATAAAAGAGAAAAAAATTTTAAAGACGTATAGTATTTTTATTTAGTGCTTCAGAGTAATATATTACTGATGTAAAGTTGTTTCATTAGTAGCCATGCTTTTAATGTTGTTGTTGATCGTGATATTTAAGTATCTATTAATCTATTTGTATAAGTATTTATTAACATATTATATTGAAATAAAAAAAAAGGTTTATAATGTGCATTTTATATAAAAAAATAAAATAATTATTTAAGTATTATTCATATTAACTTATTAAGAAAACAAATGCTAATGAGTAATTAAATAAAATATTAGATACAAAGGATTAGTTATGAGCAATAAAATTTTTTCATTTTTACAAGACAAACTGGATCTAAATATATTTTAATAATAAAAATTAATCTAAAAATCTAAAATAAAAATTAATATAAAAAATAAAATAAAAATAAATAAGAATTTTAATTACTAAATTCATTCAATAATTTATTCAATAGATTTTTAGATATTTCTGCGTTTTTTAACCTAATAATACACGAAGCTTAAAATTATAAATGTTTATAGCTTTCAAATATCAATAAAATTTTAGTATGAGACATAAATAAAAAATATTATAATTAATTCGTATTTGCACTCTAAATTAATTTTTTTTTTTTTATAAATTTGACAACTAAAAATATGAATTAATTGATTTAATATGTCTTTAATATTTTAAAAAGCTAATCTTTTAGCTTAAAAGTTGTTTGAGAAAACACGATAAAAATTACTCTTAATAAAGTCTTTAATAAGATATTTACAATTTTATATTTTAAATTACTCTTTACATTTCGAGATGCGCTCTGTCTAGTAATAAAAACATTAGATATTTTTTTTAAATAATATTTTTGATAACAAGTACCAATATCGTGCTTAAGCACTTATGAATAAATTAAATTAAGATTTTAAATTTTTATATAAAATAATATATTTTGATAAAAATTGTAAACTAGTTTTTTCTATTAAATCAATACATTTAGATTAACAAACTAACATTTATAAACTTTTTTTCTGTTTTTAATGAGTTTACATGTACCGGATAAATCCAACTACTTGTTCGTCTTGAGTCAGAACAAGAATTAGTAGTTCCGTAGCCCAGGTTCACTTGAGTTCCAATACTTCCGCCTAATCGATTACTTCCCAAGACTTCTCCTGTCTGTCGATAAGGCGAAGTACTTCGGTTCTTTGAATAGCCTATTAAATACAGATTAATTTATTTCATCAATAATCTTCTTAACTTATTGAATTTTCGTAGTTTATTTAAAAAGATCAGCTATATATTATATTATGTTTATGATTGTAAATGTTAATTAAATGTATAAGTATTATCATTAATTTCTTAAAATAATTTTGTAAAATACTTGTAATGTTATTTTCAGAGAATATTTTTTAATTCCTCTAAATTATATTGCAGAAAATATGTGGTAGGTTTGAAAAAAAATTTCATCTTCGCTGATATAAATATAATTATAATATTTTAGTTTGCTTTCTTTGATCTTTGCGAGCACTGTCGACAGTGGAACTACTCTACTTTTTTTTCTTTGCTTTATGAAATTGGTGTCAAACAAGTAATGGATGTCGTCATACACTTTTTGTTACATAAAGCGGTTAAATACATGCATATAGCAAATAGAAATAAGTTAAAATATTCTATTTCCAAAAAATTGCTTACATTGCGATAAATACTTGATAGTTTATATAAAAATTATTAAATTTTTTAATTAAAATTTGTAAAATGCACTAATATTACTATTCATTATGTCTTGTTTATCAAAAAAAGAAAAAATTAAACCATTAAATCATAATATTAATAATAATATTTATAAGAAGATGCTAGTCACTAATAAAGTATTTGAATAAATTAAAATTTTAGAAAATGATAATCTAATGCTATATTACACTAACAAAATAATATCCGATTTATAAAACAATATTAAAACAATATAAATTTTTATGAGAACCAAGCAAAAGAATAGATTCAGAAAGTAAATATAAATGGTAATATTTCAGATTAATTTAAATTAAATTATGAACAGTATAAAATTAAAATTTAGTAAATAATCTTTCATTAAAGTCAAAAAGGAGAAAATTATTAAATTACATCAATAATATATTAATAAATTTACTGTACATGAAAGTTAAAAGTAAAAAATAAATAAAAATAATGAAGTACATTAAAACATTATCGAAATGAATGTATTAACTAAATAAAAAGACAAATTAATAAAATAATCAACATTCACATAAAAAATTAATATTCTTACATGTATATATATTAGTAAAAAATATATACTTATAAAATAATATTTATTTATTATAACATATCATAATTTTTAAATCATAAATTCTTTTAATAAAAAAAATATTATTTTCATTGTCAAATACTTTTAATATTATAAATATGAAGTAATAGACAATATTAATTGTGAAATAATTGAATTATTTATTAAATTTAATATTACACTTGTTCGAGAATCGAATATTAAAAAGAGGACCCGTAAATAATACTGTTTCTTTACTAATTTGCTTAGAATGTTTTTATATTTATGACTGCCAAATAGCCTCAAAGAAAAGAGAATTTTAAGATAATATTTTTTATGTATATATATTTTTGAGTAAAGAGTGATTTGAAACGATCGAGTTACTCTTACAT
>JAPYYT010005991.1:323-11629 GCA_030522565.1 Ceratosolen corneri | reverse complement strand
TAATTATTTAAATAAAAAATTAATTGCAAGTAATAATAATATTTATGTGAGCTTTATGGATATTTAATGAAAATTTCTAATATTAAATTTTGCAAATGAGTTACATGATTAATTAAACAAAAAAATACACGATACAGCAATGTGGATAATTTTATTATAACAGTAATTCTAAAGAATTATCTTTTTATCTTTTATTTTTATAATTTATCTATAAAAATGTTATAAAATATGGAACTAACAAAATATATGAAGAACGTCTAAAAATAGTCTTTAACCTTAAAGTTATTATACGTTCAATAGTAACGACAGCGTAATATTTACTGTAAACAAAAGAATTATTTTTATTTTACTAAAAAATTTCGACTCAGATAAAAAATATATTTCGAGATGATAAATAGATAATTCTAATATCAAAAATATAGAAGTTTATTGGTTATCATAGATAAGGAATCATATAGAAGATACTATATATAACGCATTATATAATACTACAGTTATAACATTGTACAAGAACTATTTTCATTTTTACAATTCAATTTATTGAGTAGTCTATTTTTACAATACTTACGTAATTAGGAGTAGAAAATTAAAGCATACTAATAGTTAATAGTTAAGATATAAAAATGATAGGACTAATAAATGTTAAACATTAAACAAATATAAAAGTGGCTAGCGTGCATTCATGTAGTCTCGATAATTGTCCGTTACAATGAACAACGATTCTTTACAAATTATTAATGAGTCAGTCAAATTTCAACGATTTCTAATTGAGAGGTTAGTTCAATGTGATTTAACATTACTATATATATATATATAGAACTTGCTACACATTAACTTTATTTCTTTCATTTTATATTTTTTTGGAATAATGTATCCATTTTTATCTAATATCTAATATTAATTTTAAATTTAATTTAATTACATTATTTTATAAGTAAAATGATATATGAAATGTACAACTTTAAATTGAAAAGCAATCTTCAATTTTTTAGCGAGGACCATAATCAAAGGCTTTAATATAATTTAATCAAAATGTATAGGTAATATAATTCAGAATAAGATATTTCAAATGTTTTATTTTTTATTACATATTAAAAGCTTCTCAATAATAGTATTGATAATAAATTTGAATATTTCATTTAATAATATTTATTATTTTTGTAGATATGTTCTAAACATTGAACAGTTTATGTATCATTTAAAGAATAATTATAATATACGTCAAGTTTATTCAAGTTGGGATAAAAATAAAACTAAGGAATATGAAGGCAGAAAATTAGTAGGGTATGTTTTTTATTTATTTTTTATTAATTTATACTATTATGTTATTACATTATTATATTATCAATTATTATTATGTTATTATTGTTCTATTAACAATTTTGTTTCAGATTTTCTATAGAACAGATGTTTGATGTTGTGTCAGATGTACAAAATTATAAGAATTTTATACCTTTTTGTAAAAAATCTGATGTAATTTATGAGGAAAAGAAAATCTTCTTAACAGCTAACTTAGTTATTGGATTTCCACCATTAAACGAAAGCTATGTATCAAATGTGACAATGGTGTACCCTTCACTTGTAAAAGCAGAATGCAGAGATGGAAAACTATTTGATCATTTAAATACTCTGTGGATTTTCACATATGGTTTAAAAAATAATCCACAAACATGTGTTATTGATTTTTCATTGTCTTTTGAATTTAAATCATCAATACATTCTCATTTATCTAATTTATTTTTTAATGAAATTGTTCGACAAATGGAGAAAGCATTTATTGAAGAAGCAAAAAGAAGATATGGTAGGCCATGTATAAAAACTGTTAGATTAAATAGATAATATATAGTAAGAAAATAACTTTAATTTTATGTAATAAGGATTTTATGATTTACTTGTATAATATACTTATTTTATATTTACCTTTACAAGTTTAACCAAATAATTTCAACAATGCTGTAATACTTTATATATAAATATGAAATATATTATTTTTATGGAAAAAAATTTTTCTAAATATTTCCGTAATAAGTAATCTTTTTTAAATATTAAAAAAATTTCTTTAAAACGCATAAATTTTATATTTTATAGACAAAATTGATTTATTCAATGCATTTTAATAATAAGTTGAGATTTCTTTATTTGAAAAATTTTTGTTTTATAGTTAGACATTGCCATTAGGAAAGAAAAATTCATTTTTTAAATATATTTTATTTCAAATAACAGTATGTTCCACATTTTCTGTATCTCATGTACCTTACATATTTAACTTTTCTACAAATTGTTTTAAAACAGAATACAAAGCAAATTTTGATCTAAATATTGAGTTGATGTAGAAAAATATTATCTGAAAGGTTTTTGTTAAATTATATTAAGCATAATACAAACATTCAAAATATATTATTAATAAATTAAAAATACAATATTAAACATTTACTGTAAACCCGTAATAATGACAAGAATTTTAATTTTACAATTTCTAATTTGTTTTCTATTAATAAAAAAAAAAGAATTAATAAAAAATAAGAATTCTTCATATGATTAGAAATTTGCATGTGCAATGAATTATATATGGCAAGATAATTTCACTGCATTAAAGTACATTAGATATAATTTAATCGCAATTTTACGTTATAATAAAATGAATGATAAAACAATTGACTTTATAATATTTAAAAATATTAATTTTTAGATTAACGGTGATTGTATCGAAGATAAATTTAAAAATTGAATTATTCTTTGTAATTCGTATTCATTAATAAAAATTTAAATCACTACATGTAACTGCTTCAATTCTTTTACATAATACATGAAAAGTTAAAATACAAGGGTTTTTAATCATTTTTTTTATTCTATAATCAGCAAAATCATTATATAAAGAAAATTGTGAAGACTTATTTCAACTATTATTATATTTTAATGACCAAAGCAATTATTTAGTAATAATATTATGTTTGTATGAAATAATATGTTTGCCATTTTCCAATTACAAATACAATTCAGAATATATTTGATAATTTGTTTAAAGCCTACATCTTTTTCTCCTTTTGTATAAAGTTTTACAATAAAAATTTTAAGAGAAAAAAATTACATTGAGTTCATTAAACTATTAATCAAGAGGATCGGATATTTTTAGGTAAAAATATCCTAATTTTCAATTCAGAGAAAAATACTCTGTTATGCAACAGTTCCATACAAAAATGTCACAATAAATTTTTAATTTAAAATGGGAATAGAAAAAAACAATTATCTGTAATTTTAGTTTTTTAATCATAAAATATAATACCAATGTACTTAAAAATTCGAGAGAATTATGAGATATATATTTCAAAATTAATCGATCTTTTTAACTAAGTTATATTATTAATATGAATTAAACATAAGTGAACGTATCGTTCTTTCATTAATTTGTTTCGTATAATAATTTAATTTACTAGATATATATGATCTAACGAAAGTTGCAATGTATAAAATATTAATAATGTTCGAGATTACAATTTATTCTTATCAATTGTAAATAAGATTTTAACTATTATTAATATTTTATAGTGGAAAAAAATTGTTTGACTTGGAATAATTTTTGAAACTTAAAAACATTTAAATGAGATTATATTTTAGTATATTTATTTATAAAAATTCAATACAATACCGTTCCATTTTATTTATTATTTTTTTTCTCTTGAAAACCATATACGCAATACCAAATGACGTAACAAGCGCAATATTGAGCACCTAATCAAAAGATCACTACAATATTTATATAATTTAAAAACTAGCCGCTCAGTCGGATTTAATTAATGTTGATGTGTTTTCACTTTGCAGCTACTGACGGTAAAAACATATTTTTTTTTTATAGCTTTGTAGAGAAGCCGGTAGGGTTCGTTGCAAGCAGATACTAATTCCGATAAAACACCATTTCCGCAAACTTTTATTCGGCTTTATATACATTTGAAAAGGAAATTAAGTTAATCTAACCTTTCTCCCCTTTCTCGAGTAAACATTCGTCATTTAACAATGGAAGCAAAAGTTAACAAAATTGTTATGCCGGGCGATGTAATAAAAGACACGCAATTATTAAATATCAAACAAAAAATTATTTTAGGCCCTGGCTTACGAATAGATGGTGAAACAGTGTATGCATGCAAAGCAGGGATTTTGAAACGCAAATTAAATGTTTTTTATATTGATAATTTTCAGAAAAGGTATTCTTTAAAAATAAGTAATAGCCGTATTTACAAATGAAAACAATAAGTAAATTAACCGTAATTTTTTTTTCCTTTTCATCTGAAAAATAGATATATTCCTAGCCAGGGAGAAAATGTCGTTGGAATAGTCACACAAAAGGCAGGAGATATTTATAAAGTTGATATAGGAGGTAGTGAGCAAGCTTCTCTTTCATATTTAGCTTTCGAAGGTTCCAGTAAAAAGAATCGACCAAATATTCAAATTGGAGATATTGTTTATGCAAAACTTTTAGTTGCTAGTAAGGATATGGAACCCGAAATTGTATGTGTTGATTCGCTTGGTAAAAAAGGAAAGCTAGGAGTATTGAGCACAAATGGACTTTTGTTTACATGTTCCTTAAATCTTGTTAGGAAGATTCTTAAATCGGATTGTCCATTACTACGATTATTATCTGAAGAATTAAAGTATGAATTAGCAGTCGGAATGAATGGTAAAATATGGATAAAATCGAAAACAAGCATTGAAAATACTATTGCTGTTGCGAATGCAATTTTAGCAGCAGAGTACACGGCACCAAGTGAATTTCAACAATTGTGTGATAGTATAATGAATTCATTAGTTAAACTAAAATAGGAAATAAATAGGTAATAAGGTATAAATAAAGTGCACATTTTATGAATGACTTTATATTTATTGTACAATTATTTGTAATGAATTTCTGTAAATAAATTTCTACAGTTTCTTTTAAATGACAAATTATGATTATAGAATCGATCATTGTGATAAAATGTAGTATGAAAAATGTAGCATACCTAGTATATTATTAAAAATGCAAGAATTCTTAAGCAGATTCACTTTAAGCGATACATTAGAGTTATTTATTAAAATTACTTTTATAACTGTCTTTCACAATGATATAGAAATTTATGATATCAAGCTACAATAATTAGAATGTAAAGGAAATTTTTAAATGTTAAAAAACAATAGCTTCATTATGCATTCAAATATTAAAGTAGTGATAAAATAAATT
This sequence comes from Ceratosolen corneri, assembly GCA_030522565.1. Classification (NCBI taxonomy): domain Eukaryota; kingdom Metazoa; phylum Arthropoda; class Insecta; order Hymenoptera; family Agaonidae; genus Ceratosolen; species Ceratosolen corneri. The sequence continues at coordinate 6,417 of JAPYYT010005991.1, read as the reverse complement.
TTGAAGAATTTATAATAATACTAAATGTCTATAATTCATTTTTATCAGAAAAAACAATTTCAAGATTTTAATCATTGGATATTATATTTTAATTGTCAATTATCTAAACTAACATTGAGTTATTTTAATTGTACAATAATAAAGTATTGTAAGCAATATTAGGTTTAAAAAATATTGTTTTGGAAAAAAGATATTAATTTGCATATAGATAAGCACTATTATAAGATTCTTACGTTTATTTCAATTACAATTCACTTATCAAATATATGAACTCATTTTATAATAAATTTATAAATATAGAATAAAGCATGATGCATCTTTATTTATGGAACATGAATGTCTTTTTAAGATGACAATCGATCCATTGATTTATGATACAAGTTTTTTCAAAACCTTTCTGATATGTGCCTAATACTCGCTCTCAAAGCACAGCAGCTACAATTTCTATGCATATACACCCAGGATTCCAAAGTAACAGAATTGTTGTGCACAACCTTTAGAATAAGAATTTCTAAGATGTACATACCTTAGTAATTCGTCGTTTAAATATCAACCTTTTTTTAATCACATAGACAGTTAAACTTATATCTATTAATTAGAAAGTATAATAGTCTGACTATTGAATTCTGATCATAAGAAAAAGCGCACCAAGCACTTTGTACTTACAGTGGAATGTGCAGAATCTTCTATATTAAAATAAGATATATTCATCTGAAAATCAATGTTTAAATAAAAGAGAGCTAAGAAAAATATAACTAATAATAGAAATTTTCATTACATTAACAATTAGAACGATCAATTCTTAATCTATTTTTATATATACACCGACATCAAGTCCAAAGATTTTCAGATATTTATTATGTCTATAAATAAAATATATCTTTGTTCTTAAAGGCTATCTAGTCATTCTTATAACATATGAATATATAACGTATGTCATGACATGTACTTCATAAAGAATATACACGAGATTAGTGTTTTACAATACATATGACGCAAATTTGCCAGTAAAATCATTGCATTTTAGTTTAGCTTCGATACAAACAACATTAAATTAGTTGCAAGTAACACTGATATAATTAAAATTTTTATCATCGATTCTTAAAGCATGTGTAAGATGAAACGAGTTTCTGGTTTTATTCGGTTACTTGCGTGTATTAGTTTATTTTATTTATTACACGAATAAATTACAAATAATAAATAGCAGCGAAAGAGTAAAGAATAATTAATAACTAATTGATTAATCAACATCTTATGACATTAGCTGTGCTGGGGAGGAGTTTCTTGACGGTAACAGATTTTTGGTACTTAACGACACTATGACAAATTGAGCTAATGGTGAACTTCACAATAACTGTTTTCTTAAAATATCATAGAACGAGCTTTGGTACATTATTTTGGAATACCCATTGTATGAAATTACTATAGTATACGAACATAAATTACATCTTTAGATTTTAGACCTCGATTCAAGTTAATTAATACTTAATTATATAATTACAATTAAATAAAATACAACGAAAGGATTTTCAGCACAAAATTTAACAATGTAATTTTAATTTTTAATTCAATCGCTTCGGTTTTAAGAATGCTCAAATTGTCATATTCACAAGTAGCAATGAAAGATTGTTAGAAATAATGGTTTTGCCAGCAACCATAATAGTAATTTATTGTATGTGCTACCTTAGTTTGCTTAATGTACTATTATAGTTCGCTAGGTAAATACATCTGACTACAAAAATGCATTGGCTATTTCTAAGCAGAAATTTTTTTCCATTTTTAACGCAGTTTCCAAGTTCTCTATTTTACAAATCGAATCGCCAGACATCGATAGAGAACAAGAAACGATGTCCGATAAAAGAAAAGTGTAAAAAACTTTCAAAATATTCAAAGCTATTTTTTGGTAGGTATTCCAGACTATAATGATGATATGAGTGAAAATATCTGCCACTTTTTCAATATAATCGTAAAATTTTTTATTAAGACTTTCGACATCAAGAACGAAAATCTTTTACAAATGTTTTAATTTATTAGAAACTAGGACGAAGATTCAAAAATATGTTGATTTTATATCCATTCTGTTTTATCAACTTATTCAATGTCGTAAATTGTATTCTATCGGTATTTTAATTTAAATAACATTGAACAAAGTCGCACAATGTCGTAAATTGTATTCTATCGGTATTTTAATTTAAATAACATTGAACAAAGTCGCACCCCAAATCATACCTAATATACCTATAAGAAAATACTAAACTTATTTGTTGGTATAATCAAAACGCAATGGCAGATACCTATATTTGTCGCGATGAGATGGATCTAAATAATCTATTCACTAATACGCCAACCTCTTGGTTCCATAATTACAAGAATAATTTTCTTTCTGTTGATTAAAAGTTACTCTTTACTTTATTGGTAAATAGACAATTTAAAATAAATACACGTTGTTGTCATTTAGTTAAGTAATAAAAAGCATCCCTAAATTAATTCTAAGCAAATAATAAAATTAATTATACAAACACAAATATACAATAACAACAACAACAACAAAAATATACAAATATAAACTTAGTATTGGAATTAATGGTAAAAATTAGTGTGACGGGTACGTATGATCGTAACTGTGTTATGTCCCGCGTGAAAATTACGTTATTTGATTAATAAGTATGAAAAACAAACAATGACACATTTGTACGATTTTGCAGAAAAGACTGAATCGAGGAAAACATGATTGCTATGATGAAATCACCTCCAGGGAGCAAGAGATTTTCTTGGCTCATCTCGAAGCTCTCAGTATCAAAGGATAAAACTTTCCACTATATATACGGATATATAGGCAAATATTTTATCATTGCATTTTTTTCCGTGTAATTATTTAATATATGTATATAAAAAATTGTCTTTGCTTATTAATAGCTAAAATATTATGATGCCTTGGCTATATAAATATATATTAAATTTTATATTATCGTTTTTTTTTTATCGTTTTCATTATTCATTTCATTTAGCATGTATATTTAGTTTACCATTCACAACACAGAGTGCATAGTACGAAGCTATATCGAATTTGTTCGTCCCCATTGTAAACTTTGTAAGATTTACAAAATATTACAAAAGGAGAAAGAAAACATTGTGAGAAGCTTCTATGCAACAATGCACAACCAATTATTATACAACCTGTGTGCACCAAAGTGTCTTAATTGTTTCGTTTTCTCGCCATCATAGTAATAAGATTAATTGGTTTCGGCAATAATCCAATAGGGGCAAACCTAATAGAAGTATCTCGTACAACCGAATGAGTGAAACTGCATCGCCTTCTTTTAGCGATAGTTATATTATTCACGAACACAATCAAATGCCATGCATAGTTTAAAAACATTTGCTACTGACCTAATGATTAAAAATTACTTGATAAAATTACTTGAACTTCATTGTTTATTTGAAATTGATTTTGAAAAATAATTGATTTTGTTTGAATTAAATTTTGTTAAAAAACAAAATGCTCATTTTAAAGAAAACCTTTAAAGTAACAACAATAACACAACATTAATAAATAAAGAGATAGCTAAACTTTTGAATTAGCTTTTTTATCCTATTCATTGGTGAGATATTTTTAGAAAAATTATTTTGAAGAATTTTTAGTCACTAAAATTTATGATATTTAAAATTATACAATGATATTTAAAAGGCGTTTATAAGCGCATTTAATAAAATGACTTTCTCATAATACCAACACTAATTAAATATTAACTAATATAGAATTTCTCAAAGACATTAAAATCTTTTTTTCACAACAAATTATTGCGAGAAATCTAAATTTAATAGTTTGGCAAATAAAACATTTAAAGCTTTTAGTTAATTTAGTGAGTAGTTTAGTGTAACATATCGTTAATATTTCTTTTACTGGTTGTAGATTTGTTGTGAATTTTCACTGCAAGTGATTGTTTCCAATATTTTTTTATTAAAATATTCTCATACACTTCCAATTAATCGTTAATAAAGTGGATGTTTACAGATTAAACATTGATATGGTTATTATTCGAGACTTGTACTAAAAAGCATGATTCATATTTTAGAATATATTATATTAAGAATGTTATATAGATTGTTCAAAGAGAGAATACTGTTATTTAAACATAGATAACAACATAATTATCAAGGAACATAGCATTTCATACCCAGTTTTTTTTTATCATTTTTTTTACTTATTAATTTAAAGCACTTTCTCATATTAGGATTTTAAATTATTTAATATTTAAAAATTGTTATTTTGTATCTAAAAAAAAAAAACAATGAATCTTTAGTTTAAATGACAAAAGGAAAATGCAAAATTGATAATATGCATATTTTAAAATTCGGCTTGCTTTCTAATTATTCAAACAATTTCACCAGCGTGTGGATGTGTGCGTACGCCTCTCTCTCTCTCTCTCTCTCTGTGTCAAATAAGCAGCTGCTAAAATTAAGTATTTTTCACTTCTATAGAATAAATAAAGTGAACCAGTGGCGAACTATTTTTCTTGTATGTCGGTTTCGTATTACGCAGTCTATGATATCAACTATTGCCCAATGTAATAAATGCCCGTTAACTCGCCAGCAGACTCGAGTGGCTTTTTTTCAAATTCATGTCATTACAATTATAAAACTATTACTTTCATTATTAAAAAAATTTCAATACGTCTAATAACGTATAGTAAAAGCTCCTACGGTCTTCTTATTATCTTGATAGGTTACAATGTCCTTGAATACTTTCGTAAGACTATCGGGACTGACCTCTGTCACTGAGTTTTTACGATCATAATTATACGTCCAATTCGATATACGTCTAGCTCCACGATAAAGATTTAACATGTATTTGATCAAGATTAACTTCTTCTATTTTTAATGTAATTTTAATGTTGGTGACACTCGGTAATGTAATGCTATTTAAGACGAATTGCACACTATTAATGAAATATAATTGAGTTTGCAAAAATTATACGGGCTTGCCATTAGCACTAAAGATTTTCATTTTCATTTTCTTACTCCCTTATTAAAATTGTGCGGGTTATTATTTGTCTAGATGTATTTTTATACAGTTTAATTCTTCAGCATTTTTCTCGTGACTGATATGAACGCAACTAAAGCGAATGAAAGCTCTAACGATTGTGATTATGAATAAAATGCAAACTTTTCTTGAAATTCCGATCCTTACAGAGATGTACTATATATATATATATATATCAATACACTGACTAATTTAGAAGCTTTTTAATCATTGATGTTCATCGAGCGTTCATGTATGACACTTTAAAAGTCGATCATAGCTTAACGACATTGTTTAACTAGACATTATTTCAATTAGATTAATGAATATTCAAAAAAAGTCCGTTACAAAATGAAATCTTTAATATATAAGAGATACAGTACCTTATGTATTAAATGTTTTTGACGTATCATTTAAAAATTGCTTCTGATGGTAATGCATATGCATCGTTTATTGCATAAATTCATAAAGGTTAAGAATGTTCTATTTAAGTAATTGAAAGGAAAATGAAATCCAGAGGAAAAGTAATTACGAAGCGATGAAATTGAACGGGAAGCAGTCTATCTCTGCTTGTAAAATCGCGAATTTCCTCTGGACATTCATTCTTGATTGAAGAAATGAGAGTTATTTTAGAGAGAAATAAAATGCATTTTTTAAATGATGATTTTTTTTTTTTAAATTTATCTACTCGGGAATATTTCAATGGATACCTAATTACGTAGTTGTTTGAAAAGAGAACTTGAATCTGATACTTTTTCGCGAAAGAGGAAGGAACGCATTTTTTTGCTCATTTGGTTGTTGCTTACACGCGTTCATCGAGACGTTAATCATTCGGCGCAGTTTTGTTATTATTTCGGTAAAAAAATTCCATTAGCCTACGTACACCCATTCGTATCTCATTTGGAAAATTACTGCAAATGTTACATTACTTTTTGTTTTTTTAATTTTTAATTTTTTACTAAAATCGCAGGACCACCTGTGCACCATAAAACGGCAGTAAAAATAACTTTAGCGTACTGCATCGATCTCCGAAGGGCAATAATTCACTTTGATCATCATCATCATCATCAT
>JAPYYT010005986.1:0-12259 GCA_030522565.1 Ceratosolen corneri | reverse complement strand
CCGCTCGAAAGAAATTCTCCTACACAATGATAGACTATCATCTCCTTGAATAATTGCATAATTAACTCTCATAATAACGATTAGTATCCCCAAACAGAATCATTGATTAGACTATGGTATCGTGCAATTTTAGTCTGTCTACGTGGATAGGACGGGAAAATGTATCAAATGTCCTTGGGAATTACGTAATGAAGGAGCCTTAAAGTTTGAAAGAAAGCAGGAAAGGCGTTTATGGACCATCGCTGAATTATGTTCAATGCTCATTACGTTCAATCACTCGATTGTCAGTCGATGACTTGTCGTATATCAAAGGATATCCTTACTATGTTTTATGATATTTTTAAATATATTTACTTTTAAAAATGTTTATGTACGCTCATTGTGCCTTTCTATGTGTTCGCGTACGTCTAAAATAATTTAGTTTTAAAGACAAGTGAATATAAAAATAGAAAATTTAGAAACACAGACAGAGGTATGCAACTAACGTTATTGTGTCTACTCTGTAAAAATGCTAATTATCTACGCTGAACCTGCTCATATCGATTTAATATTGAGACTCGATTATCAGAACCTTCATGGTCCACGCATCGACTGACTGCATCGCATACAATTCAAAGTTCAAGTAGCACAATGGTAATTCATTTCGCATTACAGAATCATTTATTATTATCCTGTTGGTAATGCGAAGAATGCACATGTAGAAATTGGAGACAGCTGCAGGTGTGGAGGAAGTTAGAGGCTACTCAGGAGGGGACGAAGGGAAATGACGGAAAGGGTTGGCGGCTGGTTTCGCGGGGGGAGTGGGTAGTGTGTGTGTGTGTGTGTGGGGTGTGTGGGAGGTAAAGAGGGCCGAGTGACGCTAGGCGATCGAGTAGCCGTCACAGAGCATGGAATTAGATTCGACCTCCCGTGCAGCACTCCTGACACCCCCAAACTGCAATCTGCACTGCAATCCCATTGTGCAGCAGCTCAAAGAGGAAGAGAGTGAGGAATTCGAGCTTCAGTTGCAAACGAGGCTTCCCACTGACCGTCGTTGCACAACAGTCAGCGCCCACGCCCCCTTCACTCCCACTCCTCCGATATACTCGAGGACCAAGCGCAAATACCACTTCGGGGCCAATATCAACACTATCAAGCGCTTGCACTCGTTTACCAATCTAATCTCAAATTTGGCGAAGGATATTGCTTTCGGCGCCGAGGCTCATTTCGAAAAGTCCCATAGTGTTGAGCCCCTGCGTTCTTTTATTCAAGTGCTTCCAAAAAAAAAAAGTTGCTATTGCACTTTTCAAACTTAACATTTATCTGCCGAGAGCATATAATTCTATTGTAATGGGAATATGTCAATCTATGCGACACTTGTATATATATATATATATATATATATATATATATATATATATATATGTCGTAAGAAGAATTAATAAATCGATAAGATAACAATTAAATTATGTGTTTATAATATAAATTCTACTTATTATATTTGTGTGTTTGTTATTTATATTAGCAAATGATACTTAAAAGTATTGAATTTTATTTCAATATATATGTTAAAATATATAATTAAAATATATAAATATATATGTTAAAATGATACTTAAAAGTATTGAATAGATATTGAATAAAATACTTAAAGAAATATTTTTGAAAAGTTTTTTATTGTGTATAATAATTTAATGTAATTTTTAATAAAAATATTAAATTGAACAAGTTTAAACTTTTTTGTCTAACGTTTTTTTGAAAATTATACCCTAATTCTTTAAAGTCAAATTCAATATTATCTTTGCATTTTCAACTTAATCTTATCTAAAGATATTTTACTTTCCGGTTTATCTGCTACTATCTACTACATAATGAAGTTTTATTTGATGTTTCGTCTACAATGCAAATCAATCGATGAAAATTTAATTATCTTGTTAGTATCAAATAAAGGATAAACTTTTCTTAGCCTCGTAATTGTATAATTTTATCTATCTCATGATGTTTGCATGATTTTAGTGTAACTATTACTCTAAATTCTCCATTTTATAAATTCTAAATTATTAATAAATATTTATTAAAAAATTATGAATCTCTATGAATAATTTTATTATTCTATAAGTTATCTGGAAAACTATTTTAAAAAATAAGTATTTGATATACATAGTTCCAGTATTTTAGTTCTATTAATGTAACTTTTCTTAAACTTGTCTTAAATATTAAATTATTTGTTTTAGATAACAAAATTGGTGCAAATCAATCCATTATATTAAGATTATACAGGTTATAGTAAGTTTATAGTATATGGATTAATATTATGTACTTCTGGAATATTAAAATATTCTAATTTTATTGGTTTTATATATGAAATTAACAAGCTTATTACTTTATTCGTCAGTGCTAAATATATTTATGGACAATAATATTGAAACAATCGAATAATTCTAATTCTAACAACTTAATTGTTTATACGTGAATTAATTTAATATATAGTTTTGTATATTAAAGGTTATAAATGATATATATCAAAGCTATATTCGGATATATAGATTCATATTTCGAAAAAATATAACAGTTTAATAAATATCTAAAAAAAAATGGGCAATAAAGCAAAAGTATTAGAAGCAATATCTTCATTAATTTTCTAATCAATTTAAAAACAAAATATATATATATATGTATATCGATTTTAAGATTAAATAAATATGGATATATTTTTAATTAAAGTCTTTTTACATTGTAGCATTATTTCAATATCTTATTACAGCATAAATTACAAATTTTTTGTAAATATTAACACTATTATATAATCATAAACTGTATATAAATTCATGAAAATAAAATACTTTATAAACATATATATATATATATATATATATATATATATATATATATATATATATATATTCCAAAAGGCTAATATGTAAATATATATTTCATTTGTACAAGATAATATTATTATTTTATGAACTTATGAATGATTGATTATCATTATATTCGTATTTAAGCGAAGAATGTGGAAATATTAAATTTCAATTTTATCCACTTTATCGTAAATTTCATAAATGAGGTTGAAGTATAATGCTTTTGTTACATTTACTTCAATTTAATTTTCATTCACCTACCACCACAAACTAAAATTATAAAAAATATTATAATTTCATATTTATATTTTATTTTCAAAGATTATAAAAACTCTAATAAACCATACTACTGTATATATTGATTAAATAAGCTGGCGTTCATTATTTTTAATTTTCAATCCTCAATTCATTACCATTTTATTGTCCTACTTTGTTCATTTAACTTTTTAAATATAATAAATCGAAACTTTAACATATTAAATCGATTATTTATATGCTTTAGGTTACTAGTTAATGGCGTAAGAAAGTTTGTCACGAAAAGTTAATTTTTATATCTATTATTATTATATCTATTATTCGCTATTTAATAAAATTCTATGATAAATATTGCATTAGCTAATGTACATAGAATATTAAGCCTGAAACCGAATAATAATAAAAGATTGGAGGGCGCGGAACGTCTCGATCGTAACTCACAAGTCATCGTGCGTCCAATGAAAATTTTGTTAAGAGCGATTCCAGCACTCATTACGCACGAAGAGAACTTTCCCCGCCCTCAAAACAATGAGGATCCATAATAAATTTAGCAGTTTTACTCTTTACACCAAGTAAATGATAAATTACGATAGCAATCTCGTAATAGAAAAACACATAATTCCTGAACGTCGGTCGCATAATGTTAAGCAGTCCATAACTCAAATTGAAATCCAAAAGAAATAAGGAAACCAACAAGTGCATAAAAACACGTGAGCGTGAGGTTGCGGCTCGATAAACGGAGCGGGGGTAGGGGGGTAACGTCTGAGGAACGGCCGTGGTCGGCGGCGGGTGGGAGGTGCGTGTGGGGTGGGGTGGGGTGGGGACGAGCGGATAAGTCTGGGCGAAAGAAGGATGAAGGGAAATCGAAAGGAGAGCGAAGCTTAGACTTTCCCGTAAAAGTACAGAACGGAGCAGAAGAAGACTCTTTCCGCAAATGCCTTACGAGGGCTTTCGCTCAAGAAAGAAGCGAGTGGGAAGAGTATCCTGGAGGGCGCGCACTTTGACGGCTTTGCACGTTACGGGGCGGCGACGGGACGCCGCGGCTCCGTCTTCGCGCCGATGTAATTTTCTGAATGACTGCGTAATTAAAACTCTAATTTCCTGCACTTAATTGACCGGAGTCTTGGATCCCGCGTCTTCCCCCCCGCCCCCCCAAGTGCCGCGCGATTTCCATTTATCCCTACCGCTCCCTCCTCCCTTTTTGCAAACGCGTACACTCCCTTCCTTTGTCCCTTATGCGTCGGCGGCCCGAGATTGTCACCTTCGGCGAGTGTAGCTCCGTTGCGGCGAACCTCGATCCTCCATTTCGGGAGATCGACCCACCGACTCCAAACTGCAAACGCAAGCCATTGATCGCCAGTCTCCTCAAATCGTTCCTTCATACTCCAATAGCCCAGTGATTTTTCATTTTTCTAATAATAACTTTTGTCGACGACCCAGCGGCGATCGCTCAGTGTACATTAAATCGACGGGCCCTCCTCAATCTACGAAATGGTCAATTTCTCTGAAATGGTCAATTTCTCTGAAATTCGTCGCGTATAAGACTGCGTAAACTGGCGGTTGCTTGGCCTCCTCGATCTAGCACCGAAAATCCCAACGACGAAAAATGCAGACAATCCGTTAAATGCATAGTGCACGCTCATCGGATATAAAAGCTTTTAGGCGAATAAAACTCGGCTCTGAGAAATTATATTTAAACGCGCCAAGACGCCAGCGTGGCAATCATTACCTCGGATTATTGCGAAACAATGCAAAATATGAGAAACTATTTGCCACCTAAGTAGATTAGATATCTCGAGTCGAGCTTCCATGTCATCTTCATTTACATTATTAATAAAAGGATAGGAATTCATCGCCTAGGCGGATGTTTGAATTTAGCATTTCATAACGTAATTACTGCGAAATGCATAATTAATGGCATCAGCAATTGTTGCATTTCCGCCAGTGATACTGACTTGCGCCACTTTTCTCGCCCCTCCATTTAACGCAAACAACCTTCGAAGGCTTTGTAAGCATCGCACTGCTAAAAACCCACTTGGTGCACACTTACGCAAGCGAACCATTGCATTGCAAACTTCTTCCCTTTAAAATGCCCTTTAAAATGCCGTTTAAAATGCCCTTTAAAATGCCCTCGACGGCCGAACCCCGGCAAAACATATTCGCGAGTGCAACAAGGACGAGGAGGGACTCGGAGCTACGTCTGCGCTTATTGCGCATAGTGCGCGCGGGAAAGCGCAAATCTAAATAATCGATTCGCTTAGTGTGCGTCTAAGTGGCCGACCTCGTGGATACGGACGCGTCGCCCCGGAACTCGGCTCTCTCCCCTCCACGGCCTCCTCCTCGTTTCCTCAATCAGCTGCAGCAGGCCTCCCCTCCCCCACCCCCCACCCGACGGCGGCCCTCCGTTCTGCGGCTTTCCCCGAAAGAGCTTTTATTCTCCTCTCCTTCATTATACTTCGCTTTACTGCCTCTCGCCTCTTAGTCGCATAATTTTCGTAATTTTATCCGAGGATTTCTGCTTTATTTCATTTCCGATGGCTCATCTTCTCTCCGACTTTATTTATGCCCACCCGTCTTCATTCCGTCCTATCGTTCGGCCGCTACGCTTCACTTAATGCTACGCAATTTCTAGTGAAATTTATAGAGGACCGCTACGCCCTTTAGAATTTAAGGCATTTGTTTATTCATTAGGGGGGCACGCGGGGGAACGAGAGGTGTTGATTTATTGTAATTTCAGGTTCCGTGGTGAAGCGCTCGACTTGACCCCCAGCCAACTACTATCCTTACAGCTCTCTATTTCAATTTTCAATCTACTAGCCTGGCCGACCTATCCAAATAAAGACTCGAGAAGCCCTTATTATTGCATTGTTTTTACTTTATATATTGATTGATTGTGTTCTTCTCGCCTCTTAATCAGACGAAACCTTTCACCGCTTGATTCTTCGGCATTTTCAGGCATAAACCTCTGACTTTACTTGCTCTGCCCCCTCCCCCTCCCCCCGCCCCCATTAAGCTCCCTTCTATTATCCAAATCTAATAATACCACACACCTTTTTATAACAACGCGCAGATGACTCTTCATTCGAAAGCTTCTTTGTTTAGAGGTATTTGATATGTGTGTGTGTGTGTGCGCAAGGGCCGTTGAAACTCATCCAACAGGTATTTTTGTCGAGAATCCAGCTACACAATAATCAACCTAATAATAATAATAATAATGATAATGACAATGATAACGACGATAATAACGATGCTAATGATGGTAAAGGCATTAATGTCATTGTTGAGTAATGAAATTATTGACATCTGATCAAATAATGATGACCGCAGTGAGTTGGGTAGTAGCCTCTGGCATTTGAGCGATTCCTCGCTCCAATCAAATACTTTTTTCCTCGATTTCGCTCGATTGTTCGACACAAGCGACAAATCCTCCAACACTCGCAATCTATTATAGATTGGGTAATATAAAATTGAGCCGAGAATCAAATTTGGCTACTTGATTAATTAAAGGCAATGATTGGGTGCCTGAGAGGCCAGCGGAATACCTCGCTCAGTCAACCAGTATTTTTTGAAATTAGAAATTACGTTTCTTTACGTGCCGAGTCTAATCGACAGCAATAATAGGGAGTCTAATGGAAACGGGGACGCCAGAGGAGAAGTAAAACCCTAAGCTAATTACCTCGTGTGATTCTTCATGTTGGAGCCATAAGTGCAAACAAGGCACACAACAGGGCAAAGAAGGTTTAAGAAAAAGTGCCGGAGAAAGTAGCAGCACTTCGATCTTTGTTTCGCGCCGGGAGGGCACGAGAGAAGGAAGCGAGGCCATCTCTGTCGCACAGTTAGTTACCGGCTGCTCTCTCCCTCCTTACGCTCCTAACCTCGTCGTCGGACGTGCCAGAAGCAATTATAATTGCCGGCTCCTTTCGCAATTATAAGTTTGCGCGCGAGACGCCGGCAGCGTGCGAGCCCCCGTATATGTGGAAACGTTAATTGGGGTGACCTGCTCAGAAACTAGTTACCGCCCCGTTGGAACTACTGATATTCTCCACGTGCTCCCGACGCTTCCACCCCCCCCCCCCCCCCCCCCCCCCCCCCCCCCCCCCCCCCCCCCCCCCCCCCCCCCCTCCACTCCACTCTCGCGCGCCGGTTCGTCGCTAACCCCCCCCGCGAATTCTCATTGCTTGAGGCTTGCTTCCTTTCCCGTTTAGCTCCTTATTTATGCCCCGCGAATCCCTCAGAGCGAATTCTCGCCAAGCACTTTGAGCGTATTGTTGACAGCCGTTTCTTGAAAGTGAATATCTGCTTTTTAAGTGAGCCCATTCATACTGTGATATATTCGACCTTGTGACTTTGCTTGCCCACTTGAAATCTATTCTAGTGAGAGGGGGGAGGAAATTTATGACTATTCGCTTGTCCTGTAATTTCAACTGTGAGGTTCTTTTGGATTACATTGGTCTTTGTTTCTCTGTTAATGTCAACGTTACATTTAAGCACACTGAGAGATTCGGTTACGAAAAGTCTTTCTGAAATTTAGATACAAAAGCTCTAATGACGAGAATAAGTTTTGATGCGCATATTGGCAATAATGTAGCTTGCACCTACGACATTTGCCTCACTTGGAACAAAATTCGCGTGCTTAAAAATTATGCTACATATATATATATATATATATATATATTTCAAATAAATATTAAGAATTCGATTTAGTATTTTTATTTGTACAAATTGCACTGTAAAAATATATTTAACTTTGAAAATGAATATAATCATGCAATCGTTCTCATTGATTAGTTAGAGTGACATACATATTCGGTTTAACAACGACGAAGAGAAACGCTAAAATATTCCCACAAGTTAAATCGTTGAATTAACTTGACGAATCCTTAAAAACGAAGATAATACATATTTTCAGCAAGTCAAACAAATGACAAAACGGAAAACTCAATTGTAAGAATGCTCGGAGGTAGCGAGGAAAATTTATAAAGGATCAGAGCGTTTCAAGGGCACGGGGAAGAGAATTTTTGAAGTTCAAGTGAAGCGAACCCCAACGAAAATGAATCACAAATGGAATTTAAAGCCAGGGTACGTATACGTCTGTAAAAGGTGCAGATAAAGTAAAAACCGTCGAGGAGCTCGCATTTAGATGTACAGTGCACAGGATACAGAGAATCGCGGCGATAAAAGCAGGGGAAAGGTGAGTCCTCCAAAGTGGATTTTGTGTAGATGCGCGCATGCGCACACGCGGGCGTGGTGTTGCGGGTGACGCGTGCGGTGACGTGGGGCGGGAAAAGCTTTTTGCATGCGGGCAAAAGATGCGGGAGGATGACTCGGTGAAGAAGAAGAAGAAGAGGCGCCAAGAGATCCCAAGGAGAGTGAGAGTGAGTAAGAAAGGCTCGAGAGTGAACAGCAAATAGATGAGGAAAAGCGAGCTGGTGGGAGGGACGGTCGAGGAAAGGACTTGAGGGGTTAAATAATAAGCAAACAAGTATTTGCGAAGGAGAGTGCGAAGGAGAATAAAAGATATAAAAGATGCCGAGCCGCGCGGAGAAAGTGATGTGAAGAGAGAGTAAGGGATGGTACAAGAATACGAATAACGTAAATGATGAATAAAAAAAAGTACGCGTGAGAGAGAGGAGCTTAGGAAATATAAGAAAATTTAAATGACAGAAAAATGAATAGAAAAGGGAAGGTTGAGAAGAAGCATACGCGCATTCTTACCAAAGTAGGGAAAGAGAGACAGCGCGTGCAAATGGGAAGTAGAAATACAAAAAGGATAAAAGAGGAAGGTAAGATGAAGTAAGGTCCTCTGAAGTCTAAGTAACATCCATTTCCACCTCCATGGATCCAACCCCTTTTACTTTGCTTTATCTCGCTATACTTTACTTACTATGACTAGCGCACACCTTTTTATTTGTCTCTCTCTCTCTCTCTCTCCCGCTCGCGTAAAGCCATCGCGCAAGCAAAGTCTCCACTCCCACACTCTCTCTCTCTCTCTCGTCTTCTTCCGCAGCTTTTATGGCGATTGGGGCATTTCGAAATTATACGCTCTCGCGCGATTACCAACGAGATAAAGGATGCGCTTTTTTTTTTTAACCTCGGCGCCCGTGGATTTTCATTCCGCGAGTCTCGACTCCAAGATGCATCGCCCTGTTCATTTCCCGTGATTTATGCACAACTGTATCGTTTGGTATTCATGATGAATATGCAGGTGCGGCCGGCAGCATCGTACTCCCTATCATATTTTATGTGAAATTAAGCTTATTCAATTTTCGGGGGGTGCTTTTATTTTCCCTTTAACCCGCGGCTTTTAGGAGATTCGCACGCTACATTTTCATCCGCTATGAAATAGAATCTGAGGAAATTTCGGACGTGACGCTTGCAGTACTTACCAACTTGTATGCGAAATTAGCTTTTATATTCTATGGCATTTATACTTTATACACTCTGCGATACGAAATTTTCCCACATGTCGTACATTGTTATGTGGCGAAAAATTTATATTCAAGTGCTCGTCAAGATTTCACTTCTTTCATTCGGTCTTACTAATTCAATGAATTACTGTAATAATACTGCCATTATACGAGACAATTGGTCGCCTGAGTAATAGAAAAATTATAATACATCGTTATATTCTTACATAATTTACATAATAATAATATATATATATGTAGAAACTAGATACAACTATGTATCGTCGAAACTCTTAATAATTATGAAAAAATCTACTAAAAACTGTAAGCATTCGATTATTCCTAATACACTTGATTAAATGCGAAATAAACGTCGAGTATTTTATTTAAAACTGAATTTTCATTTATACTGAAATTATTTTAAAATTAAAGCGACTCCATTGTAATTCAATTTCCTTACATTTACTATTCGATAATCTTGATTTAGTATCGGAAATCGCAGTACCCTGATGACGTACGTATATTTTAGTCGCGTTTTCATGTACATTTGAAGAAATTCTTATTACCATTGCCAAACTCCATATTAAAATTTTGAAAAGTAAAAGTAACGAATTAAAAAGAGTTGCCTACACTAAGTATTTTTTTTTTTTCACGAATAAATTGTAAAATCAGTTTCACTAAATAATTTCCCAAGACATTTCATTAGTCTTGAAGTTACAGTCCGTAGAATTCTGCTTAGAAGCTTCGTACAAAATTTTTTATTTCTAATAAGTGCGATGAGTGAAGATCAACTAACGGTAAACCATCGGAATAGATAATGCAATCAATAATTTGTGATACAATACTGAATTTAACGAATAAATTTTAATAAAATTATTAAACTATAATCTGTCCGAGGTAACTTCTTCAGCGGGCAATTTAATCGTAAATATAAGCAGAAATAAAAATAGTTAAATATAAAGTAGAAAATAAATATGATATTTAGTGGAATAAGTATGAATTGAAACTGAGCTAATAACATTCATAATTCAATTATAACGTAATTGTTAACAATGCTACAATTTTGTCTCTCATTGTATTGAAATACGACACGAAGCAAAATATTTCATCTTCTAATGTACATGCCACCAAGACTTTATATTTCACGTGCGAAAGCAGCCAATCCTCTTTGTAATTTCACCTGCGCATGATGAAGAGCAGCCGAGACTCTTCCACAGTTGGACATTCAACTTCATTTATGACCATTGTAACATTCGTAACTCGAGGAATTCTTCACGAGTATTGCGCCAACAACTACTACAGATGTGAAACTATGATCAAATCAATGTATCCGAGAAAGAGATTGAAATTAGGGAATAATTGAAAAGTATTTTAAGTCACCGAAACCGATTTTGAAAACTTTGGACAACACACTCGAATATTTTCTATGCTTATATTAGGATCTTAAATGCAAATAAGCCAGTTTTTAATTACTTAGGCCACTCAACTGTTAAGTAAGCCTAATTAAAGTTGAATCTCTTTATAGGCAATAACAAAATAATAGCAAAATAAATGCTCCCTTATAGTTAGTAAATCATATTTTTAATATACTATAAGGCGAACTCTTTTTTAATTTTTTTTTTCTTTTTTATCTCGTACAATCTAAAATGAAAAGGTTGTTCCAATTATATTAAAGTTGGGACAGTTACGGGTAAAATGCTGATTTTGCATTAAAAAAGTTGTTCGATAAATTGACATTCTGGCTTCGCTAACATTTACATCAGCCTGTAATAAATAATGGAAGCACAGAGATAATTTTTCAGGCTTTATACGCTAAATTATTTTAAGCCGCGTGTAAGATAATCCTTACTCGACTGAATGTAACAATAATTTTAATAATAATAATACAATAGCGTCAAAGAAAATCTCAAGTGAAGTAACATAATCTTTAAAAAGCAGGGAATACTGTGGCACCAATGGTATCCAACGGCATGCCCAAACCATCTAAATAAACAATAATTGTCACGAGTAATAATTGCAAACGAATAGAGTCTCGCTAGCCTGCACGATAAAAGCAGCCGATTATAATTATAAGAGAATTCGCAATTTCATCAAAAAATCAAGAATTCCAATTTTCCCCATAATAAATTTAGCTCCCATCATCACCTCGTCCGATTCGATACTCCAACCACAAATCGACAGCAAATCCGACTTCAAAAAATCATCACCACCCTCGCCTAAAAACTTTAACGAAGTCCAAACTCACCCCAATCTCGGTTCCGAAAGCTCAACCAAAGCAATTAAACTCATACACCGCGAACACTTTTATCTCTACTTGAACCGACCCCTACCCCCCCCTTCCCCACCTACTCCCACGCACAAGCCCGCGCTCGCGCGCCCACACCCACGCACCCAAACACAGTCGATCGCTCTCTCGCTCATTCTTTCCCCACCTACGGCCCAACACACATGCACAACTAGGGTTGGAAGCTAACGGTACATACGTACATTCGCGCGAGTGCAATCATCGCTAAGTCTTTTAATTTCCTATATTGGAGAGCGAGCGCGAGCGGGACCAGCAAGGGGAAGGAGCGCTAGAGAGCGAGAGAGCGAGAGAGCCGCGCTCGTGCAGACGAGGGTTACACGAGGTGGTAATTGGCTGTCAGGGCTTCCCCAGTCCCGGGCGCGCACGCGCGCGCGCTCTCACATAAACACAGAGAGAGAGAGAGAGTGGAGAGAGAGAGTGGAGAGAGAGAGAGAGAGAGAGAGAGAGAGCTG
>JAPYYT010005985.1:0-13705 GCA_030522565.1 Ceratosolen corneri | reverse complement strand
AAAGAATATAAATATAATATAAACAGTATTAAATATAATATAAAAAATAAATAATATTAAATGTAATATAATATAAAAATTTTTATATATAAAAATGATGTATAAATATAATATATAAAAAAATATATATATAGGTGCAAAAGTATACAATACTAACCTAGAAAAAAACTACATAAAAAAATAATTTGTCTTATCACGTGTATTGTACATATAAATTGCGAGTTTAAATGATTAGGTGACTAAATAGATTTAAATGCTATTTCAACAAAAAACATTTAATTTACATATGCTACACGATGCATATATAAAGGTACGCAAGTTATATTTATTTTTAATTAATGCAAATTAATTCGATTTTAAATGAAATTTCTGAGTGTAGCCTTAGAAATACAGAATTGCGTTATAAAATTAAAATTTTAAATTATGTCTGAATTGAAAATAACAACACTAAAATTTTAAATTATGTCTGAATTGAAAATAACAACACATGTATTTATACTAATTTTTCATTTTTAATAGTAGCTTATACATTTAAATAGTTATTATCTACATTTTAAAGTTTTGAACACAGAATAATGTGGGGTTTATGTATTTTCATTATCTTATTTTACGATATATTTATTCGATAATAAATTACGGTAATTCATAAAATTATTTAATTAAATACGAACATTTATTTTCATATTAAAGAGACAAAAATTATAATACAATTAGTAAGCAAAATTCATGTCGATCTTGTTTCTAATTGGATTGATGTTTTCTTATCCAACCAATATAGTGAACTACATCGATAAAGATAGTCGGGTATCTAGAAATTCCGAATCCAATGGATACAGTGCCGACTTGATAACCATCGATAACCATTGGGCTGCCAGTACTCCCTTGATATGGTTGATCACCATAAACAGCCGCGCAGAATTGACCGTCAACTATCTTTTCCACGGATGTGCCATAAAATGCTTCATTACATGATTTTTGGTCTACAGTCGATACCTCTATAGATATCAGTTGAGACGATGTTTCATAGATATGACCAAAATTCCAACTGGTTACATTTCCCAATGCTCCGGGTTGGATACTTACATAATCGCCTGGATATAAGCTAAACGAATGAAATATTTATTCATTAATATATAATTAAAGGAAGTGTATTAGGTTATGAGATTCCTTTATTAAAAATTATGTATCAGGAATTGTATTGTATAAAGAGAATAACAATGATAATTATAGAACTTGTGATATAACTAAGAAAATATTAGCAAGGAAAGATAAAATAAGAAGTGTAAATCACTGCTCAGTTTCAATTAGTATAATAACACGGAAATCCTATTATATTATCATATTTGAATATAATAATTGTCGTAAATCACTTACAAATCATAATTCAATAATATTATAGTTATGATAAAAGTATTTTAGAGTATTATATCATTATACATATCATAATACAGTTTCAAATTATATACAGCCAATAGAAACGAGTTTGACACATATTTTGGCTTAAGCTACTCACATATAATAAATGTGAAAAAATTCATAAAATACATCTATTAAAAGTTTTAAAAGAAGAAAAAATATTGTGTGATAATAAAAAGATTTCGTCTCTTACACTGACTTTTATTAGAGCAATAAACTTCTTTGTTTACTTACTTAATAGGCTGGCGTGTCATATCAAAAACGAATGGATTACTGACGACTAGTATAGCTAAATCTGTGTTTTTATTGAAACCCTGCATTATGTAATTTATAACATCATGAACACTTCTGGGTCTAGCCCAAAACGAAGATCCAGCATGAACCTTTAGATGAGAAATTGACGAAATCACACAATTTGCCGACGTCAGAACCTTGTTTTTGGTTAATATACTACCACTGCACCATAATTGTTCTTCTTGCACTACAGCTACTTGATATGGGTAGTCTATTATATTGGATGGCGAACCACCAATAATATATTCTTGTGTAGAAAGCTGTGCTGAATTAAGTAAAATTTTCGTTAATTATTTTGAATTGGCAATTACTACTTTCAAAATATAATTAACGAAAGTTAAATATAAAATATAATAGGGTATAATTAATTAATAAAAAGAATAGATACTTAAAAATATATTATTTTCAATATTTACCTTTTAATAAAGATTTTAGTATAATCTAGACTTTTTTGTTTTATATCACTAAATATTTTTAATTATTAAACTTTTACTACACACGTAAATATTTAACACAAAGTTTTAAAACAAACTTTAAAGTTATATAAAATAATATCTACAATTTACGATGAATAGTTTTATCTATTATTATATCAAATATTCAACGATATTATACTTCGACACTTTATAACATAACTGTTAATCAATAAGTAGTTAAATTAATCAAATAAACTACTGATTTATAATGTACTTTCATAATTTGATTAAAAAATATATAGTCTATAATTAAACTCAAAGGTACAATAAAATTATACTTATGAACATATTGTAAATAGAAATATGTATTTAATTATTCTTCATAATTATTCTTCAATCAATGTAAAACTGATTAAATTTAAAATAATAACATATTAAATTGTTTGTATCAACAATTCAATTAAATTAAGTAATTTATACAGTATAGGAAATAAATAAAATATGCTTGGAACAGAGGTAATCATTTTAACAATATTATTTATGATACTAATTATAATCTGAAAATGTATTAATAACTATAACTACAATATTCGGATCTTACCATTTACAATAATTGAAATTACAAGTAATAATATGTCCAACATTTTGTTCAGATTGAATACATTATATAAAAATTTTGTTTTTATAAGCAAGACTTTATATCTTCAAGTAATATATTACAAAGTATTCAACAATAGATATTAAGTTGATTATAAATTAAGTTTATTTACAAATCTAGATAAATTATATGTTGACTTAACTTGAGAATAAGTGTAATAGATAAGATATACACATATTTGAAGAGATATTTTAAATTCAATATTATTTAATGAATAATGAAAATCAAAATTTATTTATATATCTTGAAGTATAAAAAAAAGACATTAACTTATCGTATACTCAAATATAAAATTTTGGGATTGAAAAAATACTTTCAATGCACTATAATATATTTATTTGTCACGAGACAATTGTTTTAATTATAAAATAGTTATCAAACATTTTTAAGTTTTATGAATACATAGTAATAAAATCAATGCTCTTTTTATCTTTTCAGTTTCCAAAACGCAATGTGCTACTAACATCAACCTACATTTTCGAATGCATTTATAAAAAAGCAATGACTTCGAATTATATATTTTATATAGAATTAAATGTTTATTTAAATTATATAAACTTATAAATAAACAAAAATATTATTTGCATCATCTATTTATTTCTGATTCAATTCCTGATCAATATATTAATTTTATTACCAATTAATTTATTATTCTTTAAAAAGATAATGAAAAGACTAATCGTATTAGTACATGTCGAGAAAATTACGAATCAAACTATATATACAAAATTTTATTTATCGCTGTTTAAAATATTGCTATTTAAAAACAACGAGTATGCCACAAGGCTCATTGTTTAATTAAGTTCATCAGTATTGATACTTGTATAATACTTATATTTGAACGAAGCTTTTTGTTAAATTGTCTGAACCAATATCTTCAATGATGGCACTTTCATATTTGATATCTTACATATCTTCCATATCTTAAATATAGATCGCTCTTCTATTAGTCTGTTCTTTTATTGATTATTTACTGCTAACTTTTAATAAATAATAAGATAATTTATAAAATAATTAAATATTTTTGATAAACATACTTTTTATAAACTTTATTGAAAGTATATATTTTATATTATTAATATAAATTACGCATTTTTTAAAACATTTGTAATTTAATAAGTTAAACATTTTTTTAAACGTCATCATTTAAAAAAAAATTACTGTCTTGGCTATATTTTTAGATTAAAAAATAAATATAAATTTTTTTAAGAAGAATTTTTTATTTTGAATTCATAAATATTATTAATGTTCATAGCGGAATTATTTAGAGATAAACGGTTGTTGATATATTTTATTTGATATTTTATTCAATAGGCTTAGTAATAACGTCTAATAATATGGTTTCTTTATTAATAATAAGTATTTATGGGTATACATAGAATATTTGATTTCGAACGTTTTTTATGTATACAGATAAAATTGAATCTCAGCAGTAGTCGTCGTAAATTATGAAGAAAATAATCATCTTTAGTTCATTCAAACCAAATTAATTCAGTGAATATATTGTTGCTTTATATATATATAAAATATCATAGTGTATATATTAAACTTTTTTTTAATAATTAAAATTTCATTGAAATTTAAAATTATTTAAATTGCACATTTTTTGGTGCTTGTTTATTTCTAAAAATATGATACACCAAATATACAATAAGCAAAATAATGTGTACTTTGGTATTACGATCTTAAAATTCTAACCATTTTTATTCATATATATTTTTACTTATGTAATGCATGATCACATACTTAGTCATTAATTTTAGAACAAATTTTTCTTCTCTTTCGGTTTTTTTACTTCAATTCACATTGATACTTTTTTTCTGTCATTTCTCTATACCTAATTCGAACACATTGTCATTTACTGCTCTTATTTTTATGTCACTTTTCCTAACATCTCTTTCGTCTTTTTTTATTTCTAAGAACGTCTATTTCCTTTTTTTATTGACCAATTACCGATTCATTAGCTATTTCTATTTCTAGTGGCTTTAACGCACTTTTCATGGAAATAATTTAATTATTTTCAATTATTAACATTAATTATAAACATTTAATTATTAACTTTTAATTATTAACATTGTTTTATAAATATTAATCTATCATCTACACTGTAAATTCACAGTGACTAGAAAAAAAACATGAATTCATCCTACTGATATTATCATTTTAAATAATAATTTGTTAAACATTATTAAAATACCTATAGTGTATAATTAGACTAATACTTCTAACAAATGTTTACAAAAAATATGTTGATTAATTAAATTAATTAAAAATTAACTTTTTTTCAAATTTCTACCTATTGAATGAAAATAAATTTTCAGTTTTTTTATTACAATTTTGTTATCTAGACTTTAATCATAATCTATAGTTTTTATAATTTGCAGGGTGTAAATCTTATTTCTAAAAATTTATATTTTTTATTTGTCATATACTTATTATTTTATTTTACTATTTAATGTTTTATAACATTTTTGTGCAAATTTAGAAATAATATTGACTACATAATAAAAGACTAAAAAAATTATACATTACTTTATAACATAAGAATAATATTGTTTGTATTGTAAATTATAGTTTATATTCTAATTATTATATTATATAATAATCGTTCCTTTTATTTTATTTTAACTCTACAAAATAAAAAATAACTATCTTTACAATATAAAAAATATGTGCTATTCGTTAACTTAAAAAATTTATTAGTAATATACAAATTAAATTAACTCTCGAGAGTAGTAACTGTTTACTTTAAAAGAACTCTTAATAAGCACTAGCAGTTTATTAAAATATAAATGAAACTAAAGATATATGCAGATTTTATTAGCAATTAAAATTGTAAATACCATAATTTATTTTCATTGTAGTAATAAATAATTTCTTTTAATTAATTAATATAATAGTTGAAAAAATTCATTTATAAAACCTATTATTGAATATCAAAATGTGATACATCTATGTGAATATGTTACCATGTACATTACTGATTAAATTTCAATTATTTATCTTGAAAATTTATACAAAATATATGTATTTATTAATTCTGATAAATAAACTGGTACTCAATATGTGTATATATATAAGAGATATATTCATAAACGTATATGTATATATATACTTTTATAAAATGATATTTTATAATATAAAATATAATAATAATATAGAATATTACTATTGAGAAAGAAGAAGAAATTCATAAATTCCTATTCTAATAATTAATAATTTATATTCTGTAAAGTTATTTTAATATACAGAATAAGCTTCTAATCGAAACAAATTAATCTTTTCATCATACATTCAATCAATCAATCAAGTTAATCAATGAATAATCTATTCGATATTTACATATGTATCTATCTGTAATAAATTTATATAATATAATATAAAATATGTAATATATGTAATATAAATATGTAATATAGCATGTAATTACATATTAATGTAAATATTTCAATTTCATCAAATGGTTTCAAATAAGATGTTAGATATTCCATGCAATGGTTAAACGCCATATTTCTATTTCTCTGTTTATTTAATAATAAATCTAATAGGATATCATTGTTGTTGTTGGTGGTGTTGTTGCTGTTGATAACAATAATGATAATAATGATGGCCGTGGTAGTGGTGGTGTTGACTCTAGTAATGACAACAATAACCATAATATAATATAAACTTAAAATAATTTTGTAAGTTACCATACATTAAAATACACGGAAGACGTTTCGTATAACTTTGTTCTTAGAAATGTTCAAAAACTTTCCAGAATCTTCTTAAATATTTGTTCAATAGTAAATTTTATATACCATAAATAAACTTACAATAAGCCTATTGTTTTAAAATGTTATCTTCATGCATATTCTATTTTAATTTTTTTGTTATAGAGAAATATATTTATCAAATAATAATATATACATAATATATGTAAACACATATCTTAATTTTCATTTTTTATCGATATATAAAAATATGCTATACTATTATTTTTCTATTATTAGTTTATTGAAACTTTCAGACAGTAATCAGAAAATTGGTACTTCAAATTTCAACTTTAATTAAAATTTCTGTTTTGGAATACTTAATATAATATTACATGAACACTTATGCATATTTTATAATAAACCAAAGTATTGTTTTTACTTTTAAAAATTTCCTCTTATTATGAATTCAACGAATTAATTACACCTGCTTTATTGTTGAATATCAACAATTAAAAAATTAAATGCAATTAGATATCAAATAATCGAGTAGCAAAATACGTTTAAAGAAGGATAAATAAGATAAATATGATTAATGATGACAGTGTTAAAACAGAAAATATCAAAAGAATGTTCTTGCGATACCAGCATTACATTGCGCATACATGCTTTTACCGTAATCTATTACTGTTAATAAAAAAATTTTCATCTTCGACAATTTTTTTAAAACTAAGAGCTGGAATATGTACAATGTTACATACTTTTGTAACTCACGATGATACTTGGATTTGAGGATAACACCGAGCTTATTTGCTATGTAATTTATTTGCTATGTAACGAACCTTTTTTCATGAGCATACATGAACAGATTTTATCAGTGCAAAAATATTTTTGTTGGTAAAAATTCTAATTTTTAACTATAGTTAATTTTTTATACGTAGAAATTTATTTTCGTGTTGATTGATTGCTGCAAAAACAATCATATGAATAACGATTTAAATGGTTTGATTGTATAATTTTTATATTTATAAGCTAATAATAATTAATAATTTTTAATGGCAAACGTATTAGTAAAGAATAGTAATATATTATATAATAATGTATATATAGCCTATCTTAAGTATATATAAATAACTATATTAAAGTTATAAGCAATAAATAAATCATTACACAATTAGTAGGTACATGTCCTAGAAATGCTAAGGTTTAAAATTAAATATATTGTTTGTAAAGGAAAATGCAAAAATGATAAGACAAATTAACTTATTTAATAAAGAAATATTTTCAATGAAAATAATCTATTGTAATAACTGATAGTAGATTTTAATTTTAGAAAAATTTTCAAAAACTTAATTGCGAAACAACTTTTAAAAATACTTTACAAAATAATATAAAAACATATAATATAAAAATTGTAGTTTAAAATTGATATAGTTTGTATATAAATGCTTTCAGTATTGAATTTAAAAATAAAAAATAGAATGTATTATTGAAAAAAAAAGAATTTCTAAATATTATTTGTATAATTTAATAGGCGTTTTGAAATGTTGACTTTGTCAGCAATTATTTTCAATGGTGCTTAAACAATAAAACTTATTTTATAAAAGTACTGCAGTCCAATATCTAATACAAACAAAGCAACAGACACTTATTTATATACTATATTTGCCTAACTGGTGGCTATTCTGAAAAACACAGAATTACTATATGAAACTAGTATATTATTTAAGAACTTTATTTTAATGTATTATCATCTGTAACTGATGATATTTTTATAGATACTTATAGACATAGTTCACATCATCTGTAACTATGGTAGTTGATATTGGGCTACTGGCGAAAGCTTGTACGTATTAGCTATGTATGTTATACATCACCAGCTGAATAAATTCTGAGTCTTTTAAAAAATTTTTATAACACGCAACAATTGTGATAGAGAAGATACAACTCCAATAATCTCAATATAAATAATGTTTCTGTAAAAAAAAACGCAAGTTGATAAGCATCCCAATTTCATTTTGACTTTTTTTCTTCTTTCTCCTTTATTTGTAAATATAACACTGCGCGGCTTGTAATATGAGAGCTAGAACTGAATTAAAATGTTTTGAATTAAAACACAAAACTTAGAAAAAGTCCTCTATATCTAGTTTTTATCAACAAATTGAGTTTTCTAGGAAAAATTGCATTTCAGAGATGCAAAAAGGGTTTATCGATGATTACGAATAATTAATTCATTCATATTAGCCATATAAACTCTAAGATGTAATTAAAAAATGTATTATTTATTTATATAATATAAGTTATAGATCTATAATAAAAACATTTATTTATACATAATTTTTTAATTGGTGTATTAGTAATAATGATAAATATTTAATTATCATTCTTATCTTATCGTCAACTATAATTCTATACAAAAAAAAGAAACTACAATCTATGAATAATCGAACAAAACTGTCATCTCAATAAAACAAATAATAATTATTGGATGCGCTTTTAACATGCTGAAAACAAACGCGATATATGTAGAATATAAATGTAAAAGATATAAAAAGTATTGTGTTAATTATTGTCTTTATGATTGTATAATCTGTTAAAAATTGTTAATAATAATAATAATAATAATAATAATAATAATAATAATAATAATAATAATAATAGGTAGTAATAATCTAAGATAAAAAAATTTATAATTTTAGTTTATACAGTCTATTATATAAATAGGTCAATAAAATAGTACAATTACATATTTTGTACTAATTATAAACCTAGCAAATTTAAATTAAATTTAACTTGCATTAGATTTATAAAATAGAATTCTCTATAATAATTTAGTCATTAAACTTAAATTAAAACTAAATTTTTAAACAACTTAATATTGTAAAAGTTTAATTTTTAGTACACTTATGAATAATCCATATCTATTATATACTACATTAATAACGACATTACAGAATATCATAATTGTAATATAGGAATTAAAATAAATAATCGTTAGAAAATTAAAAAAAATCGTAAGCAAGGAAAATATATTTTATTAATTATTTTTGATTTTTTATAACAATTTTTTTAATTATTGATGCATGTATATACCTGACAATATTTAACTATAAATATTGTATAAGTTTACTAATAATTTTTATCGGTATTAAATTACTAATTTGTTCATGATTATAGTATTTTATTTATTCTATTTGCTATAAGACAGTCAATATCTTATAAAACTTGATATATTTCTCGCTTTTTTCATTAGAAAAATATACTAATGATCAATTTTTGAAACAACTATCTCAAAGTTTATTTCAATTTTTAATAATTATTTTTTAAGCAAATAAAATAAAAAATCAAATAAAATAAAAACTATAAATTGAAAAATATTATTTTTAATTATATTTGATCAAAGAATTATTTAATATTTTATAATTAATGTTTAAAAATAATTAAACTTGTAAATAATAAATTAATTATTTCTACGTTTAACAATTTTATATTAACGTAACTATAATTCATTTAATGGAATATTTAATTTAATAACAAAATAATTTATGATTAATTTTAAAAATTCAATACTTTAAATCATTAGAAATCCTTAATTTTTAATAATAATTCAACAAAAACTTTTAAAACAAGCAAATTTTATATGTTTGTTATTTTTGTTAGTAGTCATTTCCTAATTAAAAATCCCTAAAATATGTTGATATATTGCAGTTAAATATTTTTGTACTTCATACAAATGTGTATTTACGTTATACAAATTAATTGTTATGGAAAGTAGTAAGTATTCATCTGTAAATATAATAATTTGTATATATATAATTCTTAACAATTATTAATAAAACAAATATAATTTTAAAGAAATTGAAAGTAATATTTGATAAATGTATATTTAAATATATGACATTAAATTAATGAAATTATAAATTTATAAATTTAAAAAAACAGCAAATTATTGCAAGGAAAATGTATATTGTATTGTATATACACAAATATTTATTAAAATTATATATTAATAGAACGAGAAATCTACACGTTGTAGCAGAATAAAGTACAATATAAAATCGCTTATAGAAATTATTTTATTGTATTCATCTATATCTCGTTCAATATATGTATATTTTATTATAGAAATGACTCTAATCAAGTTATCTTTTTAAATGAGTTTGATGTAAGTTCTTCAGTTACAAATATTAAATGTAAATATTTATCTCTTATATATATAAATGAATTGAATATATTTAAAAAGTTAAATATATAAATATATGTGTGTCCCTTGTATACGTAATGTATGATAATAGATATCAGAATTTAATAAGCGTCGAAAACTTACAATTGGTTATCAATTATTTATATTATATCATTATTTATTATTTATTATTTATCTAAAACCTAATTTCGTCTATACTAATTCGTTATCTACACAATATTTTGTTTATATAAAGCACCATTAAAGAAAACTTCTTTACAGATAGTCAGTTCATTCAAAATGTATTTCTCACTACTTGCAAGCGTTTTACTTTTTACTGCTTCAGCCAATGGTAAAATTTAAAAGTTTCTAAAATAAATTTCTTTTAAGAAATTATTCTTGAATTATTAGCATATCTTATTTTCATTCAATATTTATTTCATGTACATTACAAGATATTTAGCTTGGACGACAATAGTATGTTATATATTTGTCAATTTAAGTAAACTACTTGTTCTCTATTCGCTTTCTATAAGCAATAGAAATATTTTTCTATCAAATATTTCGTATTATATGAAACATTTATCATTCGCCATTAGACATGACTCTCACATACGAAAATTAATGTGCCTTTCTCAACTATAAGCATTTTTACATTAATGATAATAATAAACATTATAAGCCTTATACGCTATGGCAATTAAGTATCTTCCACTCATAAAATAAAACCAAATATTTTTCACAGCCAAGATCTACAAAAACAAGTCGTCTTCAACTACATTTATAGTCGGCGGTGACTATGACACCATTGAAAATCATCCCTACTTAGTGGCCATTTTAAAGAATGACAGATTTTGGTGCGGTGGTTCAATCCTATCGGAAAACTACGTACTCACTGCAGCTCATTGCATCTTGTACGAGTCAGCGCCATTAACAGTTAAGGCGGGTTCTGCCTTTTGGAAACAGGGAAGTACCCACCATGTCGAATTTAATATTACCTATGGGCCCGTAATAGCTGATGATCTGGCGGTATTACGAGTCACGGAGCATTTTGTCTTCGACAATACGCGGCAACCAATTACGTATGTACATAAAAAATAGTAATCTCCCTTTTCCATAATTTTCTGTATGAATGGAATGCATAGCTTACCAAATGTCACGAACTATACGTGCGCGTTAAAGTGAACATTAAACTGTCGACTATATATTGGTAATATAGACAATTGGAAGAGTGAATTATTATTGCACATGTCGAAAAAGAAAAACTTGTATCAGTTGATAAACTGGGTAATAAGTTATTGTTCGTGGATGCTAATGTATTCTTCTTGGCAGACAGAAGACAAGCAAAGCAAGTAGAGTTTCCAAAAAAAATGTATTTGTAGAAAAATATTTGAATTATTATTAAAGATAAAACATATGAAATTATATAATATTCGAAACTTGGTCCAAAAATACACAATACTTTCAAGGTAATTCAGTTAATAAAATTAGAAGTAGAATAAATATTAAAGTGTGATATAATGTTGTTTGTAATGTTGTATGACATAAGGTTTGAAAGTATAAGATACTGTTAAGAAACACTGCTAAATTCAGCTGCTATAAAGCCATTTTGTTACACTAAATAATATTAATTTTTTCATTTGAACAGAATATTCTATTCCGGGGAAAATACAGATCCGGGTACAATGGGTACAATTAGCGGATGGGGCACAACAGAAGATGACGCTCCGACTGAACAGCTAAAGTCGACGAAAGTGCCAGTCGTCGATAAAAACGTCTGCAATAATATATACAAGGATTCTGAAATCGGTATCATAGGTGATGGCCAGATGTGCGCTGGTTTCCTCGAAGCGGGTGGCAAAGACGCTTGCCAGGGCGACTCGGGAGGTCCTTTGGTCATCGACGGACGCCAAGCCGGAATTGTGTCAATGGGCTATGGATGTGGAAAGCCACACTTTCCCGGCATCTACACTGAAGTCTCATACTACACTGCTTGGATCGAAGAGCAGATTTCTGATACTGATTGAAATTGTTTTCAATGTTGGAGCAAGGATAATTTATGTTTGTCGTGCACTTATTCGAACACTTCTTCAATTCCAGATCAAAATATAAATAATATTTCGTGACTTATCTTTAATGATCAACCATATCTGTCAATTTTGTCACTACGAATATCAATATAAATATTTAATAATAAATCGAATGAATAAGATAGATAATTATCGTTATAATTTATTCTACGAGTATTCAATTTCAGTATACTTAAATATTCTATATTATTTTGGTAACTACTTGTATTTATAAAGGAATCAACTAGATTCTAGTACATTTTTCATATCTAAAGATGAAAATTACCGTTTTATTTGTGAAGATAAAAATCAATTCTCTATTTAATTTATCGATTAATTTACTCTGGTAATACAGTTTTACTACCATTTTTGTAAAACTTTTGGAACTTGTTCTAACTTCAATTAAACATTTAGCAATTTATAAAAGAGCTTCTTTTAGCTGCAATTTTCTTATAATTATTAGTATATGTACCTATGTATAAAATCTAAATAATTATTAACGTTGTAATTTTACAAATAAAATTATTCTTAAAAAATTTAAAAGAAAGACAATAATATTGATGTATTAATTACCGTTTCATTAAGTTAATTTAGATGCAAAATTTTAGTACTTTATGTCATGAAACTTTCTTCATACTATTAAGAAAAAACATAAAAATGATAAATTCATATTGCAATAAATTTAAATATTTAAAAAGCTTACATTATTAGGTTGAAGTAACAAAATTATTTTAAAATATATTGATTGTTTTTTTGATAAATTTCTGTGAAATAAAATTAAATGCTTCTTACGCTTACTTATACAAATACTAATTATTTATTTATGTACCACTTAATTATGTACATTTTCAAAATTACTCTTTTCTCTAGAACATGAAAAATGTTACTATTTTATGGTTTAATGTAATATCAATTGCTATCAAGTCTGAAAATTTAACATAAAAACTAATTTGAATATACTATTAAATAAATTTTCT
>JAPYYT010005959.1:0-15248 GCA_030522565.1 Ceratosolen corneri | reverse complement strand
AAACCTTCCGGGAATTAACGCGCAGTTGCCAAATATCGTACGAACTGTTTATAATAGCATAGATGCATATTTTGTATAGTGTAAACATCAAGTGACGTCACGGGCCGAGACATCGGGAAAAGGTCTTATGCGCCGATCCGGTGCCCCGACGTGCGGCCGGCCGATTGCCGCTTCGAAGGCCTCCACCGCCTAATGGCGCGGTAACAATAACGGTCAAAGGGCACCAATGACCACTGAATAATTACGTGTCAACCAATCACCAAAATTTCCCACTCTCATCGATGTGCGAGAAAAGTCCTCCTCCTCAAGGAGCGGGGTGAAAAGTTTAAGTACCGCGGCTTCAGGCTCCGCGGTAGATTCCGCTTGGTCATCAGAATTAAAGTATCGATTCTCTGACCAGTGATCTCTCAATACAAAGTTGTGAAAAGTGAAGGAGCTTCTCCGCAATAATCAGTGCACACAAAGTATCAAGTTCAAATAAAGTTCAACGGAAGGACGACCGCCAATATCAAGTCAAGATAAAACAAGGAAAGGCGCGAGGAGACACGAGTGGAATCATCCAACGAGCTCGCACTGCAACAGCAGGTAAACGCTGTTGACCAAGTTGGTCACAACAAGTCCATGCTTGGTAAGATTCAATTTACGACTGAATATTGCTGTAGTGTGGACTACATCGACATATTATCATACAACTCCTAACATCACTCCAAGCGTCTTTACGCCTGCCTATTGCGTCCGCTTGGAAATAAGCAACTTTTAACTAAACTCACGGAACCACACATATATTTGTAAATTCACTAAAAGATATCGCGGTATTTAACAAATGTCCGAATATTAAGATAACTCAAGATTTGTAATACAAAATTGTAACAGCATTATAATTATACCACATCGATAAACACCGTTTTACAGCATAACCACGCCAATTTGCCTCTGTTTCATTCTACCCCGCTATCTCTCTTTCTCCACTATCCGCCTCTCCCTCCCTCCACCCGGGAGAGTGTTTTCTCGGACTTAATTCACGAACAGATACTAATATCCACTTTCGTGATAAATCATAATTTTTAATAAGAAACAGGTTTACGTCTTTGCGCTCTCGTCGTCCTGCCGACCAAATGACTGGCCACTTTTTTCGCGATTACACGCCAGCCAAATCGACTCCGCGCTCTTGATTAAAAACAGTTTGTCCAGCCAATAATAATCGTCATAACCACTTCTCTCCCGAAGCGTCAAATTTTATTATCACACCGTCTGATCTTGATATAGAGCGGCCAACTTTCTCCTTCCCATTCGCAATATCCATAATACTTTATCGAATTTACCAGCTCGTCAATCAACATTCAATCCGAGAACGAGTTACACTCGAACGTAAATTCAAGGATGCCCTGCAGACTCCGCCAGTGGTTAAAGAAGGCGAGCCAACGCCAATGCAACGCTGAGTCGAAACAATTACGCACGAGTGCATGTGAAATCTTGCGAGCCACGAATGCTCGAAATCCCAAGTCTCCGATACAATGGCTCGCGGCACGCAGACGAGCCCCCGGAAATTTCGAGCTCCCATCTTCGCCTTCCCAACACTCCACTTGGACTAACTCGGTTTCTCACCTCACCCCCCCTCAACGCCCCCTCACCACCTGCCCCGCACACGGCCCTCGGCTGCGCGATGAGCCCACGAAGAATTGCGGGTCAGCACTCGCGTACAGTACAGTGGCGCAGTTGGCCACTGTAGTTCACCAAGACACGGGCTTTCCACTCGAAAAGAGCCAACAATTTCGCCGCACAAAGGAAATCGTCTCCGAGAGCGGCCTGACGGCTGCGAGCAAGAGCTGCGGAAGGATCCGAGGATCCGCTCCTGGCTTCGCTCCAAGCGCCGCCTGCTCACGACGGAGGACGGGGAGCCTTCGCCCATCTCCCGTCCCCCTCCCCCGCCCCAGCAGCCGTCGTGGCCAGTCCGCAGTGGAGGTCGGTGACGGCTGCTCGACTCGTACCACCGAACGACCTTAGCCCCGGCGAAAATTCTGCCTTCCGCGTGGCCGAGGAACTGCCCGCTTAGGAGGTGCGGGAGGTTGCTCCCGAGAATTAGATAAGCCATGCCGTCGGAAATTGGGATTTATAATGCTTGGCATGAGAGCGGAGCACCAATTACATCGAACGAAATCCAGGAGTTGGTTATTTATGTCTTATGCACGCGATTGATAAATAAGTGTGCGGAGAAAAAGGCTGCTTGTACGGCTATATAAACGCGCGCGCTCAAAAAACCACAATGCTAATTATTCAATTGCGTAATTAGGCAATTACTATTAATTGGGTGTGTGGAAGTGGCCTTTTTTCTTTTTTTCTTCTTAAATGGCTGCGTGTAAGTATACAATTGTTACCTTAAAAGCACACATTTAAAAACGTTGGAAACTTCCCTCTACTATATATCAAGCGCAATTACAAATATTACACTTTTGTTGGCCACTTGTGTTTGGGGAAAGTACGACGGAGACTTAAAAGTATCATGGAAATGTGTAATAATACTCCATGGCAGAATGAAAATGAAAGGGAAATGTTTAATGCTCGAAAAGGGAACGAAAGAAAGCAGCGGGAAGACGCTGTATGGACGAGGGGGTGGGGGGAGCTGGGTGAGAGAAGTGGAAATTAAACAATAAGCACTTGTAGGAGCAAAAAAAGAAAACATATTTACAGCATTGTAGGTGTTACGTTGCGAAGTAAAATGTCGTGAAAGTTGAGATGCTGTTATAATTTGCGCAAACACTTTATGCTCGCGCTTTACGCTGCGATGTATCCGAAATGACATCGAGAAATGAAAGTACACAAGTCATTAACTCTTACGTACCCGGCGCAAGAAGCATGCGACTTTGTAGCAATAAACGTTTCCACACTTTTCAAACTTTAACATTGCTTCGGCACTCAACTCCTTAACGCAAATAAACAAGGGAGCATATTAAAGAATGGCGTCTCGTATAATTTAATATAACGCGAGTACTCGTACATCTTATTAGCCAATATAATAGCGAATACGTCGCGTTGAAAATGTTATTACTGCTCGCCCGTGCTCGTTATCGCGAGATCTCAAATTATTCGAGATAAATATAATGTTGCAATTAAGGATATCTAAAAAGTTTCCACGATTTACGGCACCGACTTTATTTACTTTATCATTTTTTTAAATCTACGCAATCTCTCCACGTTCGGATAACTGCGGCAATTACTTACGATGATTTACAACTACTTACGCTCGATACAAGTGCGCCGCTCGAATCTATCGAAACATTCGCATGGGATATCCAGCGACGCCATTTCCCAAATATCTACGCCAACGGGCCCACGACCGGAGCGATAAGCAGCCTTCGCAGCCATTTAAAATCAATTTCAAGTCACTGCACTACCTGATTATCAACGACAAACGACGCAAACAAGGACAACGAATAACCACATACAGTCCTCGTACCCACGCAATTAGGCCCAACGATTGTTTAAACTAAATTTCATCCCACTCGGCCAATGCGAATACACGATTGATGACCTGCCCAGGCGAATTGAAATTAAAATTAAACCCAAATAAGATAAAAGATATTCCACCGT
This sequence comes from Ceratosolen corneri, assembly GCA_030522565.1. Taxonomy (NCBI): domain Eukaryota; kingdom Metazoa; phylum Arthropoda; class Insecta; order Hymenoptera; family Agaonidae; genus Ceratosolen; species Ceratosolen corneri. The sequence goes on along the minus strand of JAPYYT010005959.1, from coordinate 11,660 downwards.
ACAATTAAAAATGATTAAATAATTAATTGGCCCAGTATTCTAATTAATAGTCAAACAAGGCCGCTTTAACGAAGATTGTTTGCCAACAAGCTTAATCCTAAAATTCTCAAAATAATCTACAGGCATTCTCGCAGCCAGAAACAACCGGTCGCCCCCCCCCCCCACCAGCCAACACCAACAAACACGACAACGCATTAACGCCCCTTCAAGTCACGTGCCCCCTCGCCCCGCACTCGCACGCGCACCCACACACAAACGAACATAGAGGCAAGCAGAGGAACTTTACTTTGTGCGCATTAGCGGCCAAATTTATTCCCCTCGCGCGCCGACGCACGCGGTCAGGCAAACTGCAACTTTTAATCCAGCAGCCGACTTGAAGAAAATCGCCGACCACAGTGTCACACCACCCCGGTGTTCCCTTCCCTCCCCCTCCACCCAACCCAACCAACCCATTCCCCGTCGCCCTAATGACAGCCGTCCGATCTAATCGCACCGTTTCACCCTTCCCCCCGCCACCCCGATTAATCAGCCCTTCCGCACCCCCCGAGGCATCCACACGAGTCGGCTTCGGCACGGGGAGGCGCATCTGCGTACCCGAGCAACTTGTCACGTTACATCAGGGATGTGTCCTGTCCGCCTTGGCGCTTTGGCCTCGCCACCCTCAGTGCGCCCCCTCCGTACATATACAATTGCACGCGCGGTAACCGAGTCCTGTTTGGAATTTAGTCGCGGTCACTGCGTCAATTTCCGGGTAACATCCGACCGAGGCGAGCTGCCGCGCGTGCGGCCCCGTAAGCGCGCACTCTCGGCCGCGCGCACGCGCACGCGAGCGCGCACGCACGCCGCCACGGAGATGGGCAACTCGGCGACCGCCGGCCGCGGATGTCGATCGATCCTAAGGGAGCTGCATCTCGCCCACGGTGAGACAAGGACGGAGCGCGGGATGAGGGGTGGGGGGTGGGGGTGGGGGGCAGCGGCCGAGATGTACCGGAAGTTTCGAGCGATCTCCTCTAATTTTCTCTCCCCTTCACCGGATAATGTTCGATCTGGAGTGATATCTGGCCGGCCTTTGAGCTCCGATGCTTCTGCTTCGTAAACGCAATCTCGCTACACCGGGGGAGGCGGGGGCGAGCCTCTTGAGAATTACGTCTCCTGAATTGGTCTCTCTTCCTTATTTTTAAATTGCTTGATCAAGCCATTGGCGGCGATGCCCTTTTTTCTCAAAAGACGTTTTACGATCTCTTTCTGACAGGCTTACGAGCTGAAAGCCATCATAAATTTCTCTATCTCTCTCTCTCTCTCTTTCTCTCTGCCTCTGTGTGTGTGTGTGTGCCTCTGTGTGCGTGTGTGTGCGCGCGCGCTCCCCGTCCCTCTGCAAACGTGACTTATAAATTAATATTTAGAAATTGATTTGCTTTATCGGACGCGACGTTATGTGCATCTCTCCGAGGTAATGGGAATCGCTGAAATAAGGATACGTCGACTCGTAAAAATGCACGGAGAAACATCTAATTACATTATACAAATACGCCACGCATGCGATGACTTTCAATAAAAGAAACACACTGCTTGTGCTCCTGTAATCTCAGTTTAACTGGCACTGAGATCGGCCCACGAGATACGTATTTTAATTACGTGAAAATATACAGTTATGTGCATTAATTATGCGGTATGATTGGATCGGGATCTAAAAGTCAAATTAACAGTGAAAAAATTACTACGCGCTCACATTTATCTGTTGGCAAACGTATTGGCTTGGATGTATTGGATGTAGAAGCAAAATGTCAACGCTACAAACTGTCAATCTAATTAAACATCAAAATAAGTTGATAATACTCAATTATTTATAGTGTTTTTAGTCACTCGCGATTTATTCAATCTGTTTCATATGAGATTAACGAGTTATCAATCCAATCACATTTATTCAAATAATGACGAAAATTTTTTAATACCTTAATTTATATATACATATATACGCAGAAATTAAATAATATAAAATTGCAGAAATTACGCCCCGGGCCGAACTCATTATGCATATTATTTTTTCGCATGTTGGGTTATTTTGTTTTTTTTTTTTTTTTTTTTTTTGAAAAAAAAAAAGGACTTGTTAGTCCGCCTTGTATGCTCCTTATTCTACAATAACATCGAGTCCAGAGCATTGAAAACAAAAATAAAACCTTTTGAATTATCCAATAGTTTGTTAAATTATATGAATTTTCATTCGATCGACAATGAAATGAAAGTTTCTCCGGCTCTGGATATGCCAATAGTTGGAAATAAAAAAAGATATAAATTTAGATTAGCGAATCGACAAGTAATGTTTAATAAACGATTCTCATTTATATTTCACAGTCGCGCAAATATTAAGCAATCCACGTTAAATGTATGATTAGCTTCAAAGTAATTGACTTGTGATAAGTTACGTATCGATTAGCCCCGTACATTTGCCGTCCATTTTCCAAGAAATGAATGTGGAAAAGCAACACAAGACATTACAGAAACACTAGTTCGTAGCAAAAGTTCATTCTTAACTCTGCGATTGAATATTATCATATTTCGTATGGGAGGGGGAATAATTGGTAATTACTTAATACATCGTATTATCAAGTTTCCTACGAACGTGAACTTTAAGCTAATGAAGAGAAAGAAAAATGTATGCAATGTTGCAATTATTTCCATTAGACTTAGAATTGAGATCATGATTCAAATATTTTACATGACAGACAATTTAAAGGCAGTATGAGTGGTTTCTTATTATAATTACACGTTTCGTAACCGATAATAGGCCGCAGGTATTTTTGCCACTGATGGATCTCTCTTGGCTTTTTCAGTTCCAACCAAGTTTACGAGCGCGCGTGGAGGAGAGAGAGAGAGAGAGAGAGAGAGAGAGAGAGAGAGAGAAATTGACGTAAGAATGAGAATCTTGGTAGGATGAGTGAAGAATTAAGTGACATGATCTTATGCTAAATGCTAAATCTCCCTTCCCTTAATTTATATATGTATATTTAATTTAGATGGAGTGTAACTTTGGGAGTCAGTTCTATTACGAAGTTCTAAAACGCATTAAACTTAATGCATAAAATTTAATTTCAACTTGAGACAGAGTATCCGCTCGTCCCGCATTTGATTCGACAATTAAATTGTAAATATACCAGCGAATCAAGCGCATTTTACTTCGAGACAATGTTGAAGAATTGAAGAATATGCTGACTTTCATCTATCCGGGCTGTATTGCGCGACCGGCGTATACAAATATTGAATTAAATATGTAACAACAGTGATGAAAAGATAACGCGCGCTCCTAGTTCGGTGGCCTGGATTACAAGAATACATTTGACTACAAATTCGATAGACTGCCTTCCCTCTACTCCCTATCATTTTCATATTTTTAGCCAATTGAAAAGAATTGCATTACGTATACGGAGGAAGGGTGTGTGTGTGTGTGTCCGTGCGCGCACGTGAATGCGCGAGGTTTTACATAGTTGAGCAGAATAGAGATTCGAATTAGTGGAGAGATATGTTAATTACATCGCTGTATAGTTGCGCTCTGAAATAACAATTGGGAATTAAGTGAGCGAAAAATGTATGTTCACCGATGAGTAATTTTTCCCACAAACAACCTATTCAAGCTGGGAGATTGCGAGAGTGAATTTTAATTCACAGAAATGAAAAGAGGGCGCTCACGTGGATGTGTTGATACTTCTTGAATTGTATGTATTTTACGTGGATCGCGAAATTAATAATAAAACATTGGGATTCTGCGTATATCGCAGCTCGTAATAAATAGTTGATATTATTACTAGTTCCGTGCCCCCCCCCCCTTATCAATTAAACAAATGAAGCATTAGGCGCCGCCGCCGGTTTTACATGTTATTTTCGATAATATCGAGTTCCAAAATAAAGTAGGTGAAACGCCCGAGTATATTTTTCAGTTTGATTGTTTAATTATACAATGTTTGTTTAATTATATTCTGCGTTACTCTTCTATTCGGCAATGAAATAATTGCATTTCGTAAAATAAATAATTCAATGGAGTAAAACTTAAATAAATACGATAAGCTGAATGTAAATTTTATAATGTCAGACATTTTATAATAAGTGTGCTAAGCAATTAAAGTTATAGCGTGCATGTATATATTTAATAAATTGCACAATAAAATTATAAATTCTAAAATAAATTATTAATTACACTTTTAAATATTTCATTAAATATCAGGATTTTATGAATAATAATTAATTTATTTAGTTGGCTATCTTATAACTTTACGTAAAACTTTAAGTGAGTTAAGAATTGTATTTACTTACATTACAGAGTAGCATTGTACACACGTCTACATGTATCCATATATCATCAAATATAAATAATAATACTTACTTTGTAAAAATATATTTTTAAAAATACAATTATATATATATATATGTATATATATATATATATATATATATATATAATTTTTTTTTTCTTTCTTCCTCTCCTTCTTTCTTTTTAAAGCAGTGATATTTATATTTGATGAGGTAATGAATATCATATGCATTTTTCTACATAAATTGAGTTTATTCGAGGATACATTTATATATAAGTTATATTTTATATTGCTTTCGTTTATCGGTATATTATTGAAATTTCCTTCTCACGTAACTACAGTATTAAAAAAAGAAAACTTGGTGCGAGTGAGATGGATAAACGAAGACGAGAGTAAAGGAAATTAGTGAGGCACGAGATGGATGTATTCCATACATCATCTAGTAATAAGGATAATTATTATATATATATATATATATGGTGAGTAATTACGTAAGATAAATTAAGTAAGGTTGGTTAAATATGTGTGCGGACAAGCCGAGGGATTGTGGATAAGGTTAGATGAGAATTCAGAGAATTCAGAGAGCAAATATCTTGAAATGAATCAATAAGAGAGTCAAAAGTTCATAGTAAATTCGACATACAAGTGATGCATAAAAGTATATGTTGCGAAGAGGTAAGGCATAGAATAATAATTACGCGTACAATGTGGATAACGTGTAAAAGGATAATATTAAATTAGATTTACGAGTAATTTAGAAAAATATACGTTGTGGTAGGGTAATGCGTAGAATAATAATTACGTATAGAAAAGGGATTACCGCGTAGAAAAGTAGTATATTTATTGTATTCTTTTCAAATGGATATACTTTGTTGTTGTTGTTGTTGTTGTTGTTGAGTTTTGATTACAATTCAGGCCAGGACAGGAGGTAAAAAGACAGAGATACGAGTCTCGTGCTTGGACGCGCGTATCTCTGTATGGAAATTGTATACATGGATGCAGGTATAGTAATTATTAACTATCGCGGCCGATTTTGTTGATATGTTTTTGACAGAGAACGGGAGAGGCAGTAATAGCTTGTCTAGAAGAATCTTTAATAATTAATTTTATTAAATGAAAATTTCAGGTAGAAATTGGAGCGCTCTCGATCGCGTGATGAATGCCGGGATTGATTTTCCATAGTTAATTCCATTAAAGTTCGGTCCATAATGGAAAGTATGATTTAACAATATTTTGCAATTCCACGCACATTATAAATGACCACGATTATTTGCTTTATCCTACTCGCAAGTATACAAACAATAATTAACTTTACGGGAACGGCAAATTAAATACTCGTAATCACTATGTTTTCAGCAACCTATATTTACTTTACTGTACTTGTTAAGCATTATTGGAACTGTGTTTTTTTTCTTTTTTTGTTCTATGCAAAGAAGTATTGCGAATGTGCCGTTAACTACTAATTGAATGACGCTGGCTTTAGTGTTTGCTTCTGGTGAGAAGGCGTAGCCTAATTCCGTAAGCACATAGCTCTCGCGAGTAAATTATACCTAAGGTTCGCCGGGCCTTAATTGGGAATGAGAAAAAGCAGCTGCGAGGTTGGGACAAAAAGGGAGGGAGGGAGGGAGGGCGGGCCCCTCGGGCTTTGTAAAAAGAAAGAGTTGAGTTTATTGATTCTTTGCGCGCTCTTGCAAGACATTAGAATAGGCTAGCGGCTTATTGAAATGAAGTTATCAGTCATTGGCATTGCCAGTCAAATTCATTGGCCATATTGGCGTGCGAGGCTGCTGGACAGAGAAAATTAGAACGTCCATCGATCATAATTCCACGATATTATTAATCTCAATCGGCATTTTATTGCCGCCAATAATAGGAAGTTCTCAAATCGTGCTCGTGAAACATTAAGTGTAACTCGTTGAAGTTAGTTTTTCCCCGGCCCAGCTTATGAATACCAATGGAATACAAACGGCGAGAGTGAAACGGCCATACAAAATTCCCGATACTCGGCAGTTTAAGAGTGCCGGCTTTGTCCTCCTACTCTCCCATCTACAGTAGTAATATTCGCATGGGATATTATTGAGGCGCGCGTTCTTGTGAAAACACTCACAAGCTCATTCTCAAATATTCCCTCTCTCTCTCTCTCTCTCTGCTCCGGCGCTATCTCACGATCTTTCAAATGGAACTTCTTGTTTTCAAATAGCCTGCATAGTGGGAGCGATTTTCAAATTCTGCCTCCTCCTCCTCCGATTCATACCCAAGCACGTGCATGTACGTGACACACATGTGTGTGTGTGTGTGTGTGGGTGGTTGGGTGGTTGGGTGGGTGCGTGCGACCGTTGGCTTAACGCATCCGGCAAAGTCTCATGTCGGATGGGAGGAGGGAAAGGGATAACAATGTTGTCGTCGGCCTTCCATCGACAATACATTTGCGAGTGCGCCTATGACCCGCGTCATAATTGGGCTTGAAGCCGGGCATTTAAAGAAAATATGCCAATTGTAATGGCGGAAAAAGACGAATTTCCGAAATTAGTTGGGCGGTCCTTGATTTTCCTTCCTTCCTCCGGCGAGAGACGACTCTCCCATTAGAGTAGCAGGGCCGTTTAAGCGCGACAATGACATATGCGATTGCATTAGTTGTCGTCAAGTATTTAGGAGTGGGGAGGGTCAGTCATGAATATCGAATGACGTTAATTGCCGAAGGTTTTCATTTTAAGCGGAAGCGCCTCGATTATATTTCGAGATAGTCTGGCGCGTGGCTACATATGGGCATCTCCAGTGATTAAGCTCGGGTGAAATTTTATTTTATTTTGATTCGATTATAGAACTGCATCTGTCGGCAGTGGTACTTTTTATGGGACTCGCAAGGTGCATTAGGGACAAATTTTTGTAATAAAATTTGAAAATTGAATTTATGCAATTAAAATTGCAATTTACGTGAGGTGAATTTGCAGTAATGGCAAATAATAATAATAATAATAATCAATGGGCGTAGATAAATGGGGAGTATTGTTTTTCTTCTTCTTCCTCCTCTTCTTTTTCTTCATTTTTATCATCATCAGGCCTTTAATGAAGTAATTTTCAGAGCAATTTCACCGGGTTTATTAGTTTTGCGAATTAAAAGATTTTATACATTTTATTAATAGGCGCTATACATTTATTTCATTTAATCATATGCTGATAATGAGCCCGGATAGTTAAGACAAGCTGAAACAGGCTCGAACGAGCTAAATATAAAATGATAGCTTATAAAGACGCTAATTGGCTTGATTGTAATTATTGTAGAGTACAAGTGGAAATAGAGAGGGGCTGGGGCAAGGCTAACGAGTGTTGGAACAAAAGTGACGTTTACGATTTGAAATCTCCGTGGAATGACAATGCCGGCATATCGATTCGTCCCGTGACTTACGAAGATCCGATAAGATTTAGTTTGACAACAAGCGGATAAGAATGGAATATTAGAGGTCGGCGGCCGCGATGGATTTCACTTTGAATTGCAGCACAACTCCCAAGCCCCACAAGCAAATATCAATAATTAGAGCTCTGTGTGTGTGTGTGTGTGTGTTTGGTATGTTCATTACTTGGCATTAGAAACACGGGCGTCGCCACTTTCATCTTGACTTTCCTCTCGCAAGACACAAAAAAAAAGCAAAGAAGAACTGCGATGTCAAAGGAAAATGTACACACGATACACAGGCTTGGGAGGAAAGAAAGAGAAAAAAGCAAGAAAGAAGTACTTGGAACGGGTCTAGTGGTCAGTAAAAAGTTTCTCTTTTTACTTGATTGGGGCTGACGAAGTAGAAAAGCCGAGGAGTGCGACTCAGGTGACATAGAAATAAAGCTTTTTACGAGAGGCGCCAAGGACTCGGCGAGCTTAAAAGTTCATGGAACTCGAACGTTCCGTTGCTCCTATTCGTTATTTTTCATTTTCTCTTTTTAATGGGCGTCTTTTCTTTCTTTCCTTAAGACTTGTCTCACGGGCATGGTAAATAAGAGTTTGGTTAATAAAGGTGATCGATTCGCTCGATAATTAGCGGCTAAAACGTGATTTTCCCTCAAGTTACGAGGTAAGGTTGGATTTATTTTGCATATTAACGTTATGGCACATTTCCTCGGCGAATGGATAATTTTTCGTACTTTATGTGTCGCGGCCGATTATAAACTTTACTGCCCGTTCAATCTATGGAAAAATGAATTTTTTCACGCATAATTATCTCGTACAATTATTGATAATTGCTTTAGATTAGAAATTGAAAAATGGCAAATAATTTCGCGATATTAACATAGAAGGCGAGCCAATAATAAACAAATAGTAAAAGCAAATCCTTTCTTTTTTATCTTTGATTGTGGCATTGTTGTATTATATTGATTGTCTATGGTTTTGTTGCTCCAATTGAGTTAAAAATAAAAACACGTTAATCGAGTGAAGTATCGCGAATAACATTTTCACCTCATTTCCACCAAGTTTTCGCTCCCTCCCTCTCTTTCGCCAATAATATATCCGTACCGTCTAGCATAATGCGCAAATATAGAATTTCAGTTAGACGCAACGCATTTTATTAAATTCGCCGAATGTAATTATTCCAGTAATGAGATCTGGATAAGCTTGAAAATAATTAGTATCGAGCTTTTAACCTTCGGTGGCGCAGGATGCCATTGCATTATCGTAATCATATTGGATCAAATTAAATGAAAAATATAATGTCATTAAAAGGAATGCAAACGCAGGTGGACGATTCGTGGACGTACGCCGCATTTATAATAAACATATATAAGCGTAATAAATGGAGTAATGTTAAAAAAACGTTAATTGTTTCGAGTCGACGAGCGTGCTTTTACTTCCAATAGCCACTCGCATTGTCAAAATAAGGTCGAAAAATTGGTAGATCATAATGATAATTAAGTCAAGGAGTAGAGAATACTTTTATAAAATTCCAATCCTGGTGCACATTACACTTTCTGACCTTGCCATGAAAAGCTCGAGAAACGGCAATAATGACAAGTACGAGGCAGGCAGTTACCGTCGAGCGAAATCCAAGGAAAATCACATCAAGGGATTTGATTACCCAGCACAATGATTCGAGCCGACTCAGCTCAGAAGAAGATCTGACCCGTCTGCGTGAAAATTGCCCAACTACGTGGGCATCCGTGCATACGTACACGGACCCACGCGGGCATTCGTGTGCGTGCGCGCCGCGTACAAGGAATTTGCTGGTGTTCCATTCGAGCGCTGCATCGCCGCTTTTACGTACGCGAACGCTGCTTAACGATGTATATATAAGGATGAAGGAGGGGGGTGGATACGAGGGGGACCGGAGCTACGATAACTTTATAAAAAGAAGGATGGTTAGGTGTTGGTATGGAGCATTATATAGCACGCAACGGATTCCTCCTACTCGTCGTCCTTTTTCCTCGGCTACTAAATGATTTAGTCTCGTGCTTCCCCTACCCTTTTTGCTTCTTTTTTTTTTTAATAAAATCGAGCCCATGTGATATGCCCCAGGCCATATGGGTCGTTCTCATGATGGGCATTCTATGCCAATAAAGCCGTGAAAAATTAAATAACCTTCCGACGTGAACAATATTTTGGAGGGCCGATAAGAAAAAAAGTGGCCGGAAGGAAAGGAGTCTAATGCAGAATATCGAATTTGTCGCGCATTTTGTGTTTGTATACGCGTGTCTAGACATATAATGGGAGAAAAATTCGATTTCAATGATGATTTAGATAGAGACTCCATTATACGAATTATATTCCCATTGCACGCTTTCAGTATTTCATTTCGCTTCTTTTAAAAACAACAAGTAGATGGTATAATAAGCATTACCGGCTTCGAAATCGAATAAAACGATAAAGTCTAATGTGACTGAAAATTTAAGGGAATAAAGCTGAAAATGGAAAAATGTTCGTCCCCTACAATAATTACGTTCGAACATGGAAAATAATATGAGGAGAGACACTTGGCCATTCAATGCTCAAGAATTTCCTTTCATTTTATCCTTCTCCACAGTTATTTTCGAAGCTCCGTATATATTGCTCGAGATGATCGGAAGGGAGAGGGACGGAGAGTGAGCGTGCGCGTGCGCACGCGCTCGCGAGGGAGAGAGGGAGACAGGAGTTTAGCGAGGAAGTGGCAAGAAATGCGGGGAAAAAAGATATATGAGAGAGAGAGATGGTGCTGCGAGGTACAATTTATCCAGTGGAATCGTCGTCTGATGAGCGAGAAAGGGCCAAAGACGTCTTGCGTTGAGGTCGGATGTCCTTTGGGAGACGACGAAGGAAATGAAGGCGAGAGTGTGAGATGAAAGGAAAATATCGAAAGATAGTATATGATATTGACGAGGGACATGTACGTGTGTGATATAATCCCTGGGAATAAAATTTTTGCAATGTACTGGGGAGGCGATGATTGCAACGAGAAGTAGCGCTTAATTCTTTGTGGTTGTTGTAGTGAAAGTCAGGTGACTTTCGTGGCATTTCATTAGGAAAGCAATCGGACGGCTTCTCTTCCTGTCGATTAACCAGGTTTCTATTTTGCCCGTTAAAAGGCTGCTTCAACTGCCTAATGCGAGATGAGCGCAATTATTAATGGATCCCGGCAGATATTCTGATATTTCGTTGCGAACGCTGAAGCCGTTAATTCTTTCTTCTCTCTGTGTGTGTTCGCTGAATCTAGCGAAGAGACAAATAATCTTCGTTCCATAACCGGAGAACTGTTTGATATATTTTATCGCTGACTGGATCAGGTGATATCTCGTTAGTGATATTCGATCGTCGGGCTTGTGCATTGTAATTTACGGGCTTGTGCATTGAATCGATTTCGAAAGACGCGGCAGAATGTTTGTGCGCTTGTAATTTAAAACAATTAGTAAGGACTACAATGAGGAGTAGGGGGATAAATTCGTTGGGAGTGGTAAAAGTGCGTTTTGAAGGGCGCGTAAGTTTGATGTTTGTCGGGGCGACTAACAACGGGGGCGGAAAAATTAGGCGTAAAGTCAGCACAAACGAGGGAGATTGGGAGGTGTGGCGGCGAGGTGAGGGGTGGGGGGAAGGAGGTGAGGATTTCGACGCGGAATGGGAAAGTAACGAAGAAGAAAAAGAGGATAGACAAGTTGAAAGAGGTTGGCCCCGTACCGGGAGTATATTAAGCCACGTGACTGGAATAACGATGAAGAGCTTGAATGGCGCGTCTGGAGCCGATACTACTGATACTGGTGCTGCCGCTGGAAAATTTCGAGTTTCCGAGATAGAAATGCGAGTGCAGAGGGGCCGGGGAGGAAAATGGAGAAGCGAGGCGTCAAAGCCCGAGTGTAAAAAAAGTGGCGAGAGCGCGAGAAAGGAGGAACAAGGGAGACGTAACG
>JAPYYT010005945.1:0-13137 GCA_030522565.1 Ceratosolen corneri | reverse complement strand
GTCTGGCAGCTCGACGATGACAGTCCTGAAAGCATCGGGTGCATCTCGTTAGTTCGCTTTCCCTTGGGCTTAGCTGCGTGAACATTTAGGCGGATGGCTTTGGGAGTTGCTGGATTTTTTTTTTTTTTTGCACGAGGCGGATGCGCACGAGTTGGGAAAGTCGGCTGTTTACTGTTAACTTTACCGTCGCCTACCATTTGCTTTAACAATTTTATTAGTTTACTGTTAGATGAAATTGCAATGAACTGAGGTGATGGAGCCGTTTACAAAGTGGGTTGCCGATCTCCTTTGCAATCAATTGAGCTACAAAGTTTCCAGTTGCAAAAGTATTTGTTGTAAAACTCGAATGTTCAATTAGAGTTGGGCCGTAATTGATGTTGAAAAGTCGCTGTTGTTAAAAGTACTCTACATAAGCCTTGTACTTTAAAAGTGCATTTTCTACACGCAAAAGCATTTAATTATTTTTGTAATTTGGATATTCTATATATATATATTTATATATTAATATTCTCAATTTCATATTTTAGCACGAGGAATACATTATATAGTGGATAGGCCATAACTTGAGGAACTCTTTTACTTTTTAATAGAGCTCTTTATTTAATCTATATTCAGCAGCACGTGAGAGAAGACACGAAGATCAGCATTATAGATTCGCTGAATCCACAAAGATTACAATACGTTGAAACGAATATATCTTTAAATTAAATATGCAATATTGCGATAGGAAACTTCTACTGCGATATTACTTTTAGCGAAGCACGGAAGCGGTGCTTAATTTTTTTGGTCCACGACGACTTTTTATGGGTGTAAAATGCATTTTGTTTCCTCGGTATAATACGACTACTATATTCAGCTTTAGATTTAGATTTAGATAAATAATGAGAAAGAGGTATCGACTCGACCCAGATTATATGGAGCAGAGAGCTCGTGTAGGAGGAATAGCCATCAAACACGAGGATATTAATTTCTGGCGCAAGGCATTCCAGACGCGTGCAATGTCATTGAGTGCAGAAAGACAAGAGAAAGATGGTCGAAGAAAAAGAAATTTAATGGTTAAATATACTTTTTATCCTGGGATTGTTGCGAAGACGTATATACGAATTAATGCGTGAAAGACATTTCGTTAAAAAATGAAATCGCATGTTTGTTAGTGCCAATGAATTAAGAGTGCTCGGTAATTTTTCTGCAAATGATTACACGTGCATTGCATAACTTTTGAAATTTTGTATTAAAAGTTTTGCTTTTGTGTTGAAATATTCAACAATTGTTTTTGCAAAAGCAGCCGAAAATTACAATATTTTCAATTTATATGTATATGCCTTATAATTATTCCTCTTAATTTTAACAATACAATATATAAATAGGTTTTTTAATCGTAGAAGCCTTTACAGTTACTCAAAAATATTTTGTTAAATTTTATTAAATTCGTATTTACATTCTTAGCTGAAACGCGGAGCAAATTTATATGTTTGTTCTTTCGGAGATTATTGCAAATGAAATTACAATTATTATTACTAAATTTTTTGATTCACGTTTTATAATAAGAAGTTAAATAATATTATTTTTAGTACAGGGCAGATGCATACATTTAGAGTGGGAGAGAGGGGAGGGTTTTGAGAGTTTTTCTGTTGTGAAATTTTTCTATGCAAAGGCATTTTTTTTTTTGATGGATGAACTGAACATCAAATAATAATTTTTTGAGATTCATTTTTAGAAAAGCGATAAGGATCTTTTGAAAGAAGAGAAAGAGAGAGAGAGAGAGAGAGAGAGAGAGACAGTGAGAGAGAGAGAGAGAGAGAGAGAGAGAGTGATATGGAGGGAGGGAAGAAAAAACTATATAATTCCGTCGTATGGTCTATCTGCGGTAAAAATAACCTCGATTCGCGAGCATTTTTACGATGTGAAAGTCTGCAGAGTCGAGTCGACGTGTGAAACAGTGCAACCGTGTATGCTTCAGGGTCGGAAACGAATGTAAAGAAGTATTGCAAATAAATTGAATTTATCCTTAAATTAACTTTATAAATTTTATAGAAACTGCTTAGTTGGAGTCGAAGTTCAGCGCGAGATAAATATAGAGCATCATAATTTTAACGCTATTATCTATTCATTTTATAATTAATTAATTAAATTAATTTTATTTTAATTTAGTTTCTCATTTAATATTACCGTTAATGGCTTGTTTTCACTATGTTTGTAAATTGCTATCCATTAAATTATCCATTAAACATTAAACTTAATTATTTTATCATGGCAGGATTGCAAGATGTTTTGTTTTTAAATTCGAAGAAATTACTTTTAAAGGAAAATAAGATAATTTTATGTTTTTAATTGAACTTTTCCATTATATTTGTAAATATTTTTTTATGTTCAATTTTGTAATGTTTTTTAATGTTTTTTATTCTTTAATGTAGCGCATTGATATTTATTACTATGTAGGTTTTTTTAGTGTAAACCATACATTTAATTGTAATAAATTTAATGAAAATTATCGCTTGCAAATTTCGTTAAGTAAGTAACAATTCACACGTATAAATCCCAAACTCTCAAGTTTACTGTTAGTAATTGTCATTATTATTAATTATTGTAATAATATTTTTTATTTTGCCATCAGTGCACTTTAATTGCCGTTTAATGACAATTGTTGCTCTTCAACTTTTAAGGAATTTATTAAAACTCATAATTTGCTATTTACATAATTAATATATGTAAAGCTCCATTTTACGTAAAAGGACCTCATATTTAACTATATTTATATCAAGGACAACTGGTTCTTAAATTTTTAATTCATTAACTTTCAACGATATATCACGAGCACGATTGTTTATAAATATTAGAAATTATCAGTGAACATTGTTGATCATAGGGAAGATAATTTAATCAGTATGTTTTTTAGCCATTTGGTACAACTTCACCTCCTATTCGTGCAAATAATCAAACAAATATAATTTACATTTCGTGTACTTATTTTAGGTTATATCATGTAACCGTTACACAAAATGTAGTATAAATTTGTATTCACCATTACTACGTATCTCGTACTATATGTATGTGACGTAAAGGGGGAAACAAAACCAATGGAATTTCAGGTGGCACATGAGGTAGACTAAGCGTTATGGAATGCGAGCATCGTGCACTAGAAATTCTTAATTCTTCATGTATTTCATGTCTTTTATGTTCAATTCTTCCAAAACTGTTTATCCGCATTATAAGAAAGAATATGTGCTTATATTTTACGTATGCGTACATAAAACGAGATATAATTACCTAATTGCTTAATTTGCATTTACACGACTAAATATTAGAATATATTTATTATTGTATATATTATGTTTAATCTCTCTTAATTGTTATTTAGTCAAATTGTTTATTAATTTTAATTCTTGTTTAAGGTAGTCTATTAAAACAAAGTACTTGTATAACCAATAACAATGATTTTGATATATAATTTCTTATTGAATACATTATATATATATATGCACTATAGTAAAGAATGTTTGGAGCTTGAATCGGTTAGTAACTTTATTAGAACAATTAAAAGTATATGTAATAATATAATACACTATAAAAAATATTGTTAGTGGAAAGTTTCTTGTAATAGAAATTATTTTATAATTCATTTATTAAGAATATTAAAACATATCATTAAATATGAATATAATTTTTTGGATGAATAAATGACAATAGAAAAATTTCTTCATTTCTAAATAGAATTGTGGTCTGTTATGAAATAACATTGATATATATATGTTTACTTTTTGAATACATAGTAAATGGAATTGATTTTTAATAGTTATTACTTTGTTACGAAAAAAATTTATTCACCTAGAAAACAGTTAATTATCACTTAATAAGATTATTAATAATAATTATTATGCATATTATAAAATTATTTAATATACATTTGTATAAAATAATTGCGTATAAAAAAATAATTCTTTACTTGAAGATTTGAATAGCATCAATGTTTTCTAAACTACAAGTACACAAGCGATAAAAACTCATTTCATTTTATTGTTTATATATATATGACTTTTTTAATCAAAGAATTATCATTTGCACTATTTAAACACCGTAGAGATTAGTTATATATTATAATTCTCATTACTTCAAATGATACATTTGTCAATTATTAAAAGTTTGTTTGAAATATCGATATCACTTATACCTGTGTATTTGATCTTTGAACGAGCATTATATGACGAGAATGTATATAATAATAAAACGAATCAATAAATGAATATAAATATTTATTATAAGAGTGCAATCTTGTTATTCTCTAAGCGGCAAACAACCTTTGCTTATGTTTATGTAAATTACACCTGCATTGAGTATCGAGTATTAGCCATCTAACACAAGAATATCCTTCGCACTCTCAAGCGCTGAGTTCCTAATTCCAATTAGCAAATTCTTTCAACTTTAATGTTGACAAATAGATTGATTGCCAATCGTTCAGCGAGCTTCGGCGCGTTTTGAAAATTTAGAGCTTTTGAAATGTCTTAAGTAGTTCTGAATTAAGATCACCGACATCCAAAAATACAAAGAATACTTTTCACACAAATAAATCCCAATTTTGTCTTTATTTGACAACTACCCCCTCACAGTTTCCATTATCGGCGACAAAAAAAGCTCACCACTAATTCTCGGGAGTCCAGCCTAAGTAATCACTGCGAGCCAGACTGCAACTTCGCCGATCCAAAGCTCTTTTTTCATGGGGTTTCGCGCTCTCTGATTCACCTCAGCCTTTCGTAATCACGCAACCCCGTTAAGCACGGGGATATACCCCTTTGTCATTATAATGGTTGTGATGTATTAGTGGTGTAGTCCCGATAATACTCGTACTTATAGCTGCTTATTGGTCGAAGATAGTACGAGTGAGGAGGAAAAAAAAAGCTTATTGATTTTTTAGCGACATAAGATACTTAAATACTCTCTGAAGTTTTACGATAGTGAAACGGGATGTGTCGGATGATTATAGTGTTTTTTAACTTTCGAGCTTAAATTTATTAAACATTTGAGATCGTTGTGTATGAGATGTTATTTTTCATGGTAGGTTGTGGAGTGGTAAAATTCTTTCAAAATCGAGTTAATGCGCGAGTTCCATTTCTTAGCCCAATAATGAGTTGAAAATTAATAAAATGACGAATGTCGAATGATTTTCATTTTATATTTGTATTAAAATTTGTTTCAAGACGTTGACTGTAATTTCTACAATTTTTGAAATAAAGGAGATATTTATTAGTACTATGATTTTTGCTGTCGATTTGACCTGAAAATTTTCCCAGTTTTACGACTAATTTATTAGATACAATTATATATTTAGACGTCGTTTATGCACTCGAATACTTCGTTACGATATTTTAAACTTAAACGAGTATTTTATTTGCATAAATGTTAAATTTATTATACATTAAACAATAATATGCCGTGTAAGATCGATTGCGACTTGAAGTACGAAACAAATGACTTTGAGTAGTTCATTATACAAATGTTAATGTTAAGTTAATGATCAGCTGGAAGCAGATTTCTCGCCGTGGAAAACATATTAAATTTAATGATTCTTCTTTTGATTGTAAATTTTCTTTCGAATTTTGTTTGTTAGAGGATTAACACGTCGAGTGCTTATGTTTAACTTCATTTACATAAATTAGGTAGTATAAATATTTTAAAAAATAAAATGACCTTGTCAACATTCCATGACGATGAAAATAATACGAAAGAGCGATGCTTTTGAGTAAATATTTTTTCACATTTACTTTCATGTTTACTCTTCTTCTTATCCAACATTCTATTTTCTCATTCCACACATTCTTATTCAACATAACAAAAGGTTGAAAAATTGATATTTTCATTTTTATTTTTTTTTAGTTGTTTCTACATTTAAAATATATTTTTTTTTTTTTTTTTTTTTTTTTTTTTTTGATAATAAATAGAATTTAACACGTAATATCTAATAAATAATATAATTGTAATATTTTAATAAAATTTCAGTCCGCTTAAACCCTGACACACTGGCAAGAAAGCAATTGAAAAAATTTCTTTTACCATCCCAATGCTCTTAAATATTTGAAATAGTAGGTTATTTTCATTTTAGTTAAATATTTAAAGCTCCAACCTATTATCGCCCAGAAATAATAAAACTGCATGTAAAGTCATTTTAATACGTAACATAGCGTGTAATCATAATCACTTCAATAAGAGACATAGGGTTAATCATATTAATTTTTACGTAACAGGTTAAATGAATGTCAATGAAAAGGTGGGATTGCAGAATTTTTCTATCAATTATCTTAGAATTCAACGTAAAGTTGTCAAAACAATATTCAAGTGATAGAGCATTACAATCTTCTATACGGCTAAGAAACATTCCACAAGCTTCCCAGTTGAAGCGCAAGAACCTTCATTGATCACTTTGAGCATGTACCCGAGATCTTCCCACACCTATAAAAATTCATTCTCGAATCAGTCATAAAACCATACAGTTTTTGCCTTCCCGCATTTTATACATAAAAGTCTCGGGCCATAAAAAATAATTTAAACTTCTCTCCTCTCTCACCATTGTACTCTGCATAACTTTAACGACCACCTCGAGTACCAATAAAATATATATATATGTAACATCCCCCAGCCCATAAATGGGAAAATTTTCACCCGCGCATTTTCGTCTCTCGGTGCACAATTTTCTCTATCGCTCAGGGGCTGAATGTGGGGGGGAGAGTAATATATGGGGTCCAAGAATACGTATGACTAGTGAAAAATGTCTCTCGGTCGCATCCGATGCACATTCTCTCGCATGAGTACGTCCTTTTATAATTCCTGGAGTGGCCTAAGTATAAACGAAACCTCCTCACTTAATACGCAAGAACGTATAAATAATTGCGTACGAATTTCTCGTTTTTATTGCTTTCTCCTACCTTCTTGCCCATTCGACGCGTCCCCTTGGCCGATTCGGCTGGCATTATTTATTAAAGTTCTTTTTCCTTTCTGGTGTCGATATGCAGCCAAATTTTAAATCCACGTCACATCGATACTCCAACAAGGATACGTTTTTTAATGAATAAGATGCCAAATTACAATGTTAAAATAATCAGTTGAAGGAGATTTCATTCGTATTGCTAATTCGAAGCGGATCGTGAGAGACGAGTAAATTCGTTTAATGGATACTTTGCGGAGGAAAATTTAGAATCGCGCAATAATTCAAGAAACGCGACGAAAATTGCTCGAACATGTATTCGTTAAAATGATGTAGCTGGCAATTAATTTTGATGCCTCAATTACATTAATTCTAGATTATACATAAGATTAAGAAGAATCGTCAACCATTAAGCTTATAAAATACAAAATATAATTTGGTGATTATTTTAAATGTCAATAATCATCGTGAGTCTACATAATGTGCTTCCGAGATTTTACTCTACAAAGAACATACTTCTTTCTTTTTTCATTAAAACAATACATCTTTCGATAGTGATAATGGAAGGACTGTAAGTCGTTAAATATTATGAGTACATAGAGCACAAACAAAAATTTTTTAAAGTCGCTATCATTCTAAGAGGCGAGTAGCTTCTGTCCTCCCTATCACCTTATCGTGTGCTATCAACGCACGTGAATTAAATTGGCATAAAATTGTCAATAAATCGCGGCTGATTGATCATCTCTGCCTGCCTTTCACCCTTTCCCCCGACTTATTTTTGCCTCCCATCAACGCTCTTCATACTTCGATTCCTCCGACCATTTATCCTCTCAGTGCATCAATGCGAGCTTTCGATCTTTCCCTCCTTCCAATGTACACGTGAAAGGCTTTCTCGTCCGCCCCAGCCTCCACTGTCACCGCCGCCCTTTCGCTTTTCGCCGAGGACGATCAATCTCGGCGGCAGTGGCCCGGCCGAGCAACGACGACATGGGAAATTTTTGTACTGCCGAGGAAGATATTTGTTCGCTTTTCCTCGCTCGTGTACGCCGCGAACGTCGCTCTCGTATATCGAGAACAAATCCGAAGGGGAGCAGCGGAAGTCTTTTATTGTTAGATCGCTCTTTTCATTGGAAGTGCAACTGGAGAACATTCGCTTCTTTTTTTGTTCGATGAAAAGGCACTTATTTATACTTGTTTGTGGAGAATAAGAGCGAGACCTTTTTTATTTACGTGTTTCGAATTAATCGAGTAATTGATAATTGTATTGCATTATAAATGAGAATTCGATGAAAATGGAGGCGGCGCTCGCCACGCGAAATATCACTGTCT
The DNA here is from genome assembly GCA_030522565.1 of Ceratosolen corneri. NCBI lineage: Eukaryota > Metazoa > Arthropoda > Insecta > Hymenoptera > Agaonidae > Ceratosolen > Ceratosolen corneri. Next base: position 4,895 of record JAPYYT010005945.1, on the reverse strand, counting down.
GCCTTGGCTATTATTAAACAGTCTTAAGTTTAATATGACAAGTATTTATTAAGGTCGCTGGAAATTATTTGGCAATGCAAAACGAGACGCTTTAAGGTCAGTCACTTATCAATACATATTTTATAAATCGAGGAAATGTTGATGTTAGGCTCTCAAATAGCAATCTATTGAATCAAATGAGATTCGCCGTAATAAAGTAAATAGGCTTTTATTAAAGCGCATAATTACTTCAATACTTGTACTCTATGTAGGCAGTACTGATGAAGTCACATTAAAATTACCTTTCAACCAAAAGGAATAAAATCATCACGAAAAGAAATACTACTATATATGCATGTAATACAAGTTCAATATTCTCAATTAAAAGCCATTTGTACACATTGACATAATCGAAAGGGAATCAAATATTTTTTCTGAATTTTATTTATGACTTTGTATATATTGAACACTCCGTAGGCATATTGATTCGTTTCAAAAGCTTTCACATTCCCAAACTTGTTCAATGTTTTACGAAAAAAAAAAAAAAAAACGGAGTGCGGGGAAGGGCAACACTTATGCACACTTTCACACTGCATTAAACGTGGAAAAGTGAATTACGCTTTGTTGAACAATCAGCACGTTTGTATTACGATAAGTAACTATTGCTTTACGTGTACTAAAGTTTATTTTGACAATATTTCTTTTGGGACATAGAGAGTAAGAGTGCGTGCTATATAGTTTAATCTAACGAATTCGAATATTTTAATGTTTTCTCGTTATTCTTCTGTTAACCGCAGTGCAGAATTATGTTTATGTACACCGACGTCTTTCCTACTCTTACATTGTTTGCATTATTGCAATGATTAAATTCCTTTTCTTTTTATCTTAATTTTTTATCGTGACTTTAACACTTTTTTTAAAATACAATTAGGAGATTGAGTAATAATAGTTTTAATATAGTTTGATCTTGGCTAATTTTATGTTGGACTACTTTCATTCGTGGCGATATTAAGATCAAGTTGATATCGTTAGGCTATAAATTTACGATAGAAACAAGAATGTTACCAATAATTATGAATTATTTATAGTATTGAAAAATCACTTTTTTCTTTTTCTTTTATGGACATGTGTTCGATATATGACAGTTATTATTTATAATGGATATTCCTATGTTTACTTTAGATTTGCAATCAAATAATTTCAAATGGCTACGAAAAGATTCTACAATAATCTCTATTTACAATACATTTGTGAATCCATCATTTATATTCTTCTGCATTATATCGGTTTCAGGTTTTTCTGAATTTGAAGGCAAATTACCATAAATAGGTTTGCTATTATTATTATCGCGTCGATATATTAGTCTCGGTGCATTTGAACCACGTAAGAATTAATCGAGGATCCCCGTCATAAAAATTTGAATAGAGCATCGTTGTATATGCCGACCCTTTGGTTGTTGCATCGATCTGAATTATACAACCGTGGTACGAGTGCGCCGGGTTGTTGATCGATTCGAGGGTGCTGCTAAAAGTATAGAAGCTGTTGCTAAATATAAAATTTCACAGATACACATGCATACATAAACGCACGCGGGGACGCATGCACGCACGCACGCACTCACGCACGCACGCTCACAGTCGTAACCTTGTGGAATTTCTCTAGAGAAGGTTAGAACGAGTAGGGGTAGTTATTTGATACAAGGATAGAGGAACTGAGTTACTCGTGTTAGGGCGACACGATCGATTGACGACTTATTGCGGGAAGTTTAGTGCTATCTCTATTTTACTCTCTCTCTCTCTCTCTCTCTCTCGCTCGCTCGCTCGCTCTCTGTCGCACATACACTCTGCCCCCTCTCTCGTATACACGCACATGCAAACGTAACTCGCTTCCCTTATCTCTTTCTCATATACACTTTCTCTCATTCTCTGTCATTTTGTTAAACAATCTTTCTCACTCTCTGTCTCCGCACTGTTCTTGTTTCTCAGTCCTTATCTCTCTTACTCTCCCTCCCTCTCTCTCTCTCTCTCTCTCTCTCTCTCTCTCTCTCTTCCCCTCGCTTCACTTTCTCTGTCGCTCTTTATTTCCGTTGCTATCCATTTTTCTCCCTTGTCGTTGATTTTAAATGCAAGAGGGGTTACACTTTCTTTATCTAAGTGTGTGCACCTTCATCACTGTCATTTTCTTTCACTCATATCTTCTATCTTTATATGCCAACCTATTCTATTTAGAGTAATAGTCAGGAGTTGATCAATTTAATTTAATTTATTACTGAATTTTTTAAAATACATTCGCTCCCATATATATATATATATATATATAGTATGCATAAATTAATTGTCGTAAAAGTAATTTCATGCAATAAATATAATAAATAAAATATGGTATTTCAATAGAAAGTGAGATTCAATAAATTAATTTTTTTATGTACACCATTCATTAAAACAAAAAAAATAATAATAATAATAATGAATTGTACTTTAGTAGACCTATACTTTTTTGGTATGTGTGTTTTGTAATTTATTTCTAAAGAAATTATTTCTGATTTATCCATTTTTTGCCGCTGCGTCTACGTCTACATATATATATATATATATATATATGTATCTATGTGCATTTCTAATTTTTCTTGAATTACCTTTGCCAAATGCCAGAATGGCATTATATTGCACTCGACTCCTTGGCTTATGTAACATACTCGAAATTAAATTGCAAGAAGTTACAATTAAAACAAAATCTTACATCTAATTATTCAATGCTTCGCTGACCTTGGACGTATGCTACATTCAAATGTATTTTTTGCTAGAATATTTCTAAGGTTTAAACACATCATAATAGAATACAAATATTATACTTTTCCATTTTAACGGCTCAGCAATTGATTTTCTTTAACAATAACTCGCTTTATTATGGTATATTGTATGTAATGTGTTATTTCAAAGCAGAAATGTAGTGCTCACATTAAGATACATTTCCTATGTATGTTCGTTAATTTCGCAGGTAATGTAAAAGAATCCTAACATTCCAGCAATAACGGGCTTTTTAAATTTAGATTTACAGTAATAGCTTCACTTTGATTTCCTGGGAGTTGCGATCGCTTCCCTCGGATGATGACGTTAATTTTTTTCTCAACACTCTTCGAAGCGCACAAATCTAATTACTATTATTTATGTGTCTGTTACGTCAAGCGATTTCTCACCATTAGTTTCCGCGTGAATAAAGTATCGCGCATTACGGAAATTTGTTATGGCTGTTTAATTACATCTGATAAAAGATAATGTCGTTGGATATATATTGGAAAATTGGATTTAATTCGTTTTTAACGCTCGACTATCGACAAAGTCATAGGTGCAGGCGTGTCTATTTTAAAGATACACGTGGACCGTTAAATTTTTGTGATCCTGGCGACGCAATATACACTCGTAGAAATAGCACTCAGCTTTTCATTCCATTCGTTATGGATGATTTATACTTATATATAATAATAAGGTAATGCTCGGGCATTCCAGCAGTCGGTCGATCGATCGCAATTTCAAATTCAACTTGGAACAATTAAACGCACAAAGTGGTTGATTAAAATTAATTACCCATTACGCGGATAATGTTGCACAAGTATTTAATGCCGATTGCATTTGTTTATAAGCGAGTGAGTGAAATAAATTTTTGCGTGCTTCTATAATGCGCGTGTAGACGCATAAACGCAACAATAAAAGTCAGCCGCGGCCATTACAATGTGCACAAATATTCGAGCGGCTTTATTACGAGCGACTGCACAGTTGTGCTCCCAACAAAATATGATTATAATAAAATTATCGTTCGGCCAAAGAAGAATTACGCGCTCACGCCGTCCAATCAGTTTAAGCGCGAATGGGGTGCGGTATTAAAGTGCTTACAAAGGACATACAGCCGGATGTGACTGTATGGCTTATTTGGCAAAAGTAAACTCAAGCGAGCCTCAATAACGGTTATCAATCCACTAATTGAACCTCCCATTTCGTAGACCTCCGAATCTCCCTTCTTTCGCCTACATCGCCCCCCCCCCCCGTCACACAACTTTATGAGCGTCGGTGGGCGGATAAAGCACCGCAACCTTCCCCGTAAATCGTAGCACACCGGGGCAATTACGAGATTTCCTCGCTTATTATTGAAGCGCTTAATTTCATCATCGTCGGCCATAAAGCCCATTTAAAAGTCTACGATCGAGCCTGCCCTTTGGATTCCTCGTCGACGTGGCGCTACGCTTATAAAGCTCAGCAGCTACCAGCCCTCCCAACAACTTTCCGGAAGCCATTCGATCGAACAGAAGAAGAGAATTCGTACATTCCAACGTAATGCTACTTTCAATCCCATTTTTTACGCCTCTACGAACGATAAATGCTACTCGACCACTCGGCAGTGCATCTTGCCCAAGCTCGCTTGGAGCGAGTGCTCATTGTTAAGGGCGAACGAAGAGAAAGCGAAAGAGAAAGAAGAAGAATAGAGCGGCGCTAGGCCGGCTTCATCGATAACTCAGCCAAGAATGACATATTAGGAAAGGGCCGTCTCATTAGGCCTATCGATTCCCTCGGCCCTTCTTCGTGCTCGAATTAGGAGGAGCGAGCGCGCGGGTTTTAGCGTCTCCTGTTTCCCGTGACTTCCTGGGCGCGGCACAAATTCGGCTCGCTCTCATCGCATGCCGAACTGCACGCGATCGCGCCAGACTGCAGCCAGGGGCCTCATTATCGAATTTTTTTGTTTATTCGCCAGTCGGCGGGCGCATGCACGCGCCTGTCTATTAAAAATAATTTACGAGGGAAGTTTTTGCGTTCGAGCGCGGCGGGGCCGAGCGAGGGCATGGCCATGGCGACGGGGATTGAGCGCGCGCGCGCGCGAGAGAGACGGAGAGAGAGACGGAGAGAGAGGGGTGGCGGCGGCGGTGG
>JAPYYT010005938.1:0-11744 GCA_030522565.1 Ceratosolen corneri | reverse complement strand
CCTTAACAGTTAAAGCAATCGGACCCATCGACAGTGTGGATAGCAGTATCGGAGGACAGCGTTACATTGCTCGAATTACAGAGTATGGCTATTATTTGTCGATACAATTACGGAAACATCGTCACGTTTGGTGGCTGTCTGGATGACTTTATGCTAGTAGCGTGCCCAGATGAAGGTGCCGCCGAACAAAAGCTCTTATTCGCTCTCAGTAAGCCCAAGGTCAGTCTAATGAGAAACTTTTTTCAAAGATATTTATCTCGTATATTTATAGAAAAGTTTGCGAGGTATTAAAGATCGGTAAGGCATTCGTCATATTGAATGTATTATAATTTTTGAGGTAAATTTTTATAAATTAACTGTAATTACGCATATAATGTATGTACAATCTAGAATTATATTTTTCTTTAATCGTACATAAATACAAAATGCTGTTGTAGGTATTGTAATTACTTGTGATTGATTAATTCTTTTATTTATAGATTTTAGAAATTACTTTATTGATAGCAGACTACATGAATGCTTTGGGTCACACGTTGCCTGGAACGCCCCAAATGAATACCTTAACGCGAAATGGCTCGCATCGATCTATAAAGTCCACACTGAGGGCTGCAACAGGTTTGCATTTTTAACAATATAATCAAACCATTTCATCATAATAAAATTCTAAATTTTTATTTTCAAAATAATGTACATTAGTATAACACTTTGCACACATTTTACACCAATAATTATATACATATATATATATATATTCACATAAAAAAAATTGAAAGCAAAAATATTATTCATTAACTTTTACAATAAATTAAATATGAGTAAATGCACATAATTTATAATTATTAATCGCATAATTCAATATAGATTCATTATGACAATTCATGAATCTTGTGTAATTTTAAGTAACATAAATGTTTGTAGGTTCAAGTTGTCTTCTTATACAACCCGACATCCTCAAGTCCACCCCAGATCATCAACGGCCATGAAATGGCAATTTAAATCGATCGGAAGATTCCGAAATATTTTTTACCTGCAAACAATGTGACTCAATTAAGGTCATCAGCTACTCAAAGATTCTAAAGCATACATTATAGATGTTATAAAATATAATTTGTAAATAGAAGAAAAATATACGGACGACTTAATTGTTCCAGCAACTTGGAGCACAGAAGTATTTATCTAATAATTATATACTGTATTTACACGGATAAAAATTAATTAATAAGGAACGACCTAGAAACTGAGGAACAGACAGATTTAATGTTCTAATGTATAAAGTTAATTTGAATTAATGAATACAAAAAAAGGAATAGCTACATTTTATAGTACTCGGTTTTTTTTTTCTGAACTATGCTTTACATTTTATCAATAAGTAACAGCGAATAATCGTAAATAATAATATTTGATACGCTTAATATTCGAATATTTAATTTAGATAATGGACGAATGAGAGACTTAAAATTAACTAAATGTAGGAACTGAAATGAGCTAAAGCATTTTTAATATTTTTAAAAAAGTACGTTTTGACTTTAGTAATACTTACTATAATAAGACAACTTTTTTAAATATGAATTTTTGAGCCTTGAAATAAAATAAAATAGAAAATTAAAAACTTTTTAGACTAACTAGTGAGAAATTTTTTTTTATATTGTTGGGGAACTTGGTTTAGAGCAAGTGTTGACACATCGCAGTATAATATAGAAAAAAGATTTATATAAAACAATTTAACTACTTGTGATCATGTATTTATCAAAATACTAATTATTATATTATTTTGCTTTTAAATTTTTCGAACTTAAATACAATTTTCATTAAAATTTTTATTACATCGGTTTTAGAGCATTTATTTTTAATTTTTACTTTTCTTATTAACCTCAATCTATTTAATTAAATTCATTAAACTATATTAACATTTCGTTCAGTTTTAAATAGACACTTTGTATCTAGTAAATAGAATTTTTAATGTACAAATTGCAATAATACAGAAATATAAAGTTTCAGAATAAACATCAATGTTATGTATGCAGAGGTTTTACACATACAGATGAATATTTAGTTATACACGCGTATGTTATAAATATATGTATGGATGTGTATGCCTGTCGTGTATGTGCCTATATATATATATATATATATATATGCGAGTAGACATAGAGATGCTTGCACTACAGCTCTCAAAGGATGTAGGTATTTATAATTTTATAAAATCAGAATTTCAGTGCAAGTTGATTAAATTTATGGTTGTATAATTTTATTTTCTAGACAAACTATTTTTCAAAACTTTAAATTAACCGAAATTCGACTGAATGAAAAAATATATTAAATAAACATTTGAAAAATATACAATAAAATTTTTAATAGTTTATTAATAATAGAAAATAATGCTTCGTGTATTTAAAAAAATGTTAAATATATATATATATATATATTAATATCTTGCCATAAATGCAGGGTACTTCAAAATAATAAACATACGAAAAAACTAATATCCTTGTATGTGCAAATGCAATGATATTCAACAATCGCACTCAGTAATTTCGGTGACAGCTAGTCTCATTAAATTGTTTAATCGATAAGTTTTATTAAGCATAGTTCTTTGTTGTATAAAAACTATGAACACGTAATTGTAAAATAATCAATTTTATTTTTAAGGAGAACATGATGGGTTAGAAAGTATAAACGTTTGTGAACTATTCATTTTTTAAGAAAGTTGTAAAAAAATATTCAAAATTTTATAATTATATTAATCAGATCAAGTATAATTTTTATTTAAATTATATTTAAAGCAATTGTAAATTAATTTAAAAATAATAGTTTACTGAGTTTCTAGATGCACAAAATAAACTCTAATGTAATTTCGATATTAAAATTTATGTTAATCAAACAAAGGAAAAGCTTAAATTGGAACTTAGGCTATCATTGTAATTATTATATTCATTTTCAGTCATCAATTTATTTGTATTTTATTTTTTAAAACTCTGATTTTATCTTTTTGTATATATGTACGATAAAAATATGTTATGTATGCGAGTGTATAATAACACAATAAATAAAACAGGATGGGCTGCCCAGAAGCTGATATAGAAGTTTTGTACAAATGTATTTATTATGCCCTTAATAACTAGTAAGAAGTCTTCCTTTATCAAATAATTATAAATAAAATATTGTTTGTATAGAAAAAACTTAATAAAAAGGGCTTGCGTATAATTTGTACAAGATTTTTATAATACAACTCTTAGAACCTACTACGAATAGAAACAAAATTAAAAACGAATAGGTATTTACTTTGATTGGTATTCAAGAGAATTTTTAAATTTTAAATAAATCTCAAGGAATGTAAAGTGAGAGGAATCACGAAATTATATTCATTTTTTAATATAAAAATATAAATGATCAATTATAATGCAAATAAATACAATAGTCATAAAGTCGAGGTATTAAAAGTAGTTTAGTTAAATAAGTAAAAACTGTTGTATTACATATTTCGGAGAAACAACATTATAAACAAATTAATGAAGTAAAATTTTAAAAAATACTATATTTTGTCTTTCGTTTTTTTATATAAAAAACTAATGTAACAAATTGATGAATGTAGAAAAATGTGAAAAATGTACTCATATTGTATATAATTATTGTATGTAAATTCATAGATTTACAAGGGAAATACAGAAAAAAAATTCGCTCGAAAATATATTAGAAAGTAAAGTAATTGCCAAGAATTGTACACATTATATGTTTCATAAATTTTTATGAATTATTTATTTGCAATAGCAGTAAATGCAATAGATGCAACCAATGTATGGAGAAATTTATTATATATTGTATTATTGTACAAATAATAAATATGTTAGCTCAAACATGCAAATTATTATATATTTTATTTTTTTATTTATATACGCTCCCTTCTGTTTTGATTAGTTTTATTAATCGTGCAACATGAAAAAATATTAATATACATTCGTCTTACTAATTGTTATGGATTACATAAGTAATTTATCTAATAAAATGAAGATCATTTTTTCAAAAGGTATATTTAAAATAATTTACATTACAGAAATAATTGTTCGAACTTTAATTTGCCATAAAAAATATTTACATAATTATATCGCCATTTGCGGGGATATATATTTTATTTATTATGTAAATAAAGGTTAAAAAATCAAAACATATTTTCAAATGTAAACCGTTAATTTAATAATTTGTTAATTATTAAAAGGAAAATTTTTGCAAACTTACAAAATAACGAAATTTATAGGAAATTGATTAACTATTTAGAAATAAATGCGTATGATAAAATAAATGTAGGGAAATAATGTTATTTATCATTTACTATTTAAATATCAACGTTTTCATAAGAAAATTAATATTCCCTACAAAATATGGAAGTATCATTTAATTCAAGAATGAAAATCGTAATGTTAATTTTTTGTACATTAATTAATCCTTTTAATGTATTATATATATATAATTTTAATTATACTTGAATCAATATTAAAAGATTTTAAAATATGAAGCGTAAATAGGAAAGCGCAAATGTAAAAATACAGTTTTTAACTAAAAAAGAATAAAAAATAGAATTGACATAGAATAATATCTGTAACTATAATGTTAATCTTCAATTAAAATAATTTCATATTATGAAAATTTTATAAAATATAATAATAACAGAACTAAAATAAACATAAAATTATCTGTATGGAAATAAAATGAAAAAAAAATTATTCAGATATTGAAATTAATTCAAAATGTTGCAAGTCTTCTATATACGTTATATTGATAAAAATTGATAATTACTACAATATGTTTGCTAAACTAAACTTTTTAATCATTATTATTAATACATCAACATATTTGTATTTATATATTTATACGCTAAATATATAAAATTAAATACAAGTTCTATTTTTGTAATATACTATTTGTTAAAATAAAACAAAAATCTGTAGAAAATAGATACGATCTTTTTATCTGCACTTTCTTTTCATGGTAAATTAATTTAGTATCGAATGATATATTCGCTCTGGAACATTTAGGGTATATAAAAAGATACATCTTGTTGTTGCTTTTTTACTTTATTTAATGAAAGAATACATGGGATTTTAGTCGTTAAAAGTAAAATTTAATTTTTACGTAGTTTTTATTTTACGTTGAATAAAAAATGTAGTTTATATTATATATATGAATATATTTAATAATTATTCATTTTAGTAAATAAATTAATTAAATTTTCAATTATTTACTGTTACTTAATTTGCATTTTTACTGCAATATTTTATCAAGAATTACACATCTGAGAATAATGAATAAATATTATTGTTAATTAAGTTTGTATTTATTTGAAGGTACAAAAAGTATCTTATTTTCATATCTTATTTTTATAGATATAGGAGCTCAGCATTAATGGTTACTTTATCATGACATACATTCTTTTTTCTAACGTCTTCGTTTCTCTCTCTCAGTCTCTCTCACACTCCTTATACCATTTTCCTTTTCATTCGTAACTACAAATTAAAGTTGGGTAGAACTTAATTTAGATATCAAATTTTTATTATTTATTATTTAACTTCTATTTGATAGTTGTGCAAACGCTAACATTTAAAGTTTAAATTTGTAATTATGTAAATTACAGTAAATACTTTTGATTGATAATTATTATGTATTTTTGATAGATAAAAAATTGCAGTTATTTATTAATTTAAATAAATGTGTTAATGCTTTCCTTTACATATGCTTAATTTATCATTATTGAGCATCGGAATTAAAGAACAATATTTTGATACCATTTCATTAAATGAGTTCCTTTATATTTTCTAATGAAATTAGAATATTTTATAGTACACATCTGTCTATTAATAGAAGCATCTAATGAAATTATCTAATTAAAAAATTCCTCACGTAAACCTTTCTATACTAAACTTTGTTAATAGTATTATCAATTCATTACTTCAACAGCATTAAACAATGTTTGTTTAACAGCTTTTAATTGTTCTAATTCGTGTAGACTATTATTAAGATTTTTGACTGAGTATTTGCCGTATATTTCTAAAGTATAGATTTAAAAAAAAAGTTTTATAAACAATTTAATATTTTGTGAATTATAATAAATAAAATAGTTTTTTAAGAGATATTTCACGAAAATTACAACTAATTATTGATTTTAAATTAGTCATTTTTTAATCGATAAATAACAATTATGTTTTTATAGAAAATTAATTAATGTCGAATATAAGAGGTTGTGGAAATATAATTAAGGGAAAATATCATTACAAATATTGTAATTATAAATATTCTAAAATTTTGAAGTTTTTATTTTTATTTTAAATGCTTATTTTTCGAAATAACTCTTACGATTATGGTATATAATTTATTATAAAATGTATTATTGATGAATGATATAGGACTTATGATTGCAGATATCTTTTGATTTATTTTATTTAATATTTTTTCATTAATTTATTGAAGATTTCAGTTAATAATAAATTATCTTTTTATAATTCATGTAAAGAAAATATCATAAAAAGTGTCAGTAATTTTGAACCATAACACATTACACTACAAAGCTAATATTAGTACATTACAAAATAATATATTAATACAAATAGTATTGACATAGTAAAAAAAAAACAATAGTAAAATAATAATAATATTAATATTATTGTAAAGTATGAAATCATAAATACGTATTCGAAATATAAATGAATATATTCCTATTAAATATATTATTCATTAGCACTGAAAGAAATAATATGAAATGACATGAAAATTTGATATTACAAAATATTCAAAACTAAATAAAAATATATTGTAGATTGCATAAAAGAAAATTATTTTTTATATTTTTATAATAAACATCGACTTCTTTGTTTCTTGTAGCCAAATATTTCCTACTTACACTGATAATTGTATTATTTATTTTTTATATTTCTATAAGCAAATTAATAAGCATTTACTTTTCTATTCAATATTCCTTAGAATATATTTAAATGTAAATAAATCTACGATTTCCTAAATATAAGTCAGAATATACGAATAGCTTATTACTTGTCAATTATTTATTAAATATTTATGAGGGAATAAGCAGATATATTATTAGTGTTAATTATACATTATTCTAGAATTTTCTATACCTTCTGCTTTGCTTTCAATTTTGCTTTAGGGAAAACTAACTATTCTTTCACATGTTTTATTGTCATACGGACTTCACTTACGATTACTTTTCTTTTTTTACTTTCTTTTGTAGCCTTAAGTTGTGATGTGATTTTTATATCTCATTGATGGCGTTCGAAGTGATAGTAATATGTCAAATTAGGTATCCAAATAATTTACACAATGAAATGAAATGATGAATTATACTAAGGATAAATAGCTAAATAAATAATTAAACAGTTCTTATTGATAATAATTTACTAGACTAGAATCTCCAACTTTTAGTGCTCAATTTTGTTTCATTAAACCTATCTGCTTTTATCCATTAATCTTCCTCTTCTTGATCGTTTGTGTGTTATAACGTAAAGTCAATCAGGAATCAGCGCTCTTTTTTCACTTTGCATTTATTCGTTAGATTTCTTAACACAATTTTTCCGTGTTTGTGGCTTAAATATTGCACGTGTAACTAAAAACAAAGGTAACGTAAAGCACTACAGGTTTACGTTACAATTCAAAGAGTGATAAATCAAAAATAAAAGTCGTATTGATGTTAAATCTGACCAAAATATAACTTATTCAACAACAATGATAGCCTTGAAATCTCGAAATCTTGTAAATGCGAGAAAAAATATTTATATAAATATAAAAACAAAATAAATTCCTACTTTGAAATTTAAATCATATTTTGTAATTAAAATAGTAGCAAAATAAAAGTAATAATATTATTTGAATTGCAATTTTAATTGTGCATTCTAAAAATGAATTTATTATATATCAAAGCTTTTTGAAAAATAAATTATTTTATTGATTTTATATTTATATTTAATTTATGAGTGGATTAATGTAATAACCGTATGCAATAGCAATATTTTAAATATGTTTTTTTATTCATATTACTTAATATATGATTTGTTTATTGTATAAACAGTTTTTTAATAAATAAAACATTATTTTTGTTACTATTATTATTATAATTTTTTAACATTATTTTATCTATAGTGAGTAGTTAAAAAAATGTATCTAATAATACTTCAAATTCGATAAAAAGATTACACAGCTTTTTTCATATGTGTTTCATGAAAAATTTTAGTTAAAATAAGCTTATTTATAAGTTTAGTATATTAATCATTGTATATTTCAAATTAAATAATAAAAGCTTAATAAATTCTTTCATATTATTTAATTATATAATTTTTATATAAAATGCATTTTATTCCTTTTAATTTATGTACTTGTTTTACTTCCACAAATAGTATATTATTTTTAAAAAATAGATTTTTCCATCTATAAAATAGTAAATTATTAGTTATTATCTGTTTTTAATGAAATAAAAATATCTTTTGAAAAATATATTTTTATTAAATAAGTTTTTTTTCTTTTTTGAAAGTTGTAACAAATTTTTGCATTGAAAATTATACAATATCATTATAATTTTATTTGGTATTTGTTTTTGATATTTTACAAACAATTAACTCTTTCATTTTATAGTACACATATGTCTATTAATATTCGAAATTTACACTATTTTATTTATTCACTTATTTATTTATATGCTTGTCGAGTTGCATCACTCTAAAAAGCTCTCTTTTTTTAATGGAATTTATTCAAACATATATATATATATATATATAATATACATATGCATAAATAGATTTGCAATAAAACTCATTATTAATTGTATTTGTCGAATATTCAGGTAAAGGTAAACTATTTATATACATGAGATCTTGTTTTCTCATATAATTATATAAATAATCCTTGGTATGTCTGTGCTTTGATTATCGTTAAAATACAATATTTGATCTACATTTATTTTTAAATGTTTTAATGCAGCTTCATTGTTATCAAATTTTCTAAGATAAAAATTTTAATTCAGTACAAAGATCGAAATTATTTTCTCATTCATTTCTCAATTTTTAAATATTAAATAATTAATTACTGTTTGTGGTAATTAAATAAAAAATATAATTTTGTCAAAAGCCTAATTCATCATATTATCTACTAAATCATACCAACGTAATTATAATTATCCCTTACAATAACACCACAATTCACAATAATTATTTATTCATTGGAATATTGATAGAAAAATAATAAAAAAATGTTGAAAATTCTCAATATGCATGCAGTTTTATTAAGTTTTTTAATATAAATAAATCTTGCTTTGAAATATGACTCATATTTTCAACTCTTCTTCGTAAAAATTGGTTAAAAGAATTTCTTACAATTTGCAATTATTTACCTTTTGGATTCAATGCTACGATACTTATAATAAAAAAAAAAAAATAATAACTGTAATAATGATAATAATAATGATTGCAATGATAATGATGATGATACCAATGATAGTATAAATAGCAGTAGTAGTAATCATAATAATTATAAGATTATAATAGCATTTATTCTTATTCTTTCTTTACATATTTTCACCCTTTAGTTACGTATTTTTTTCGTTAAAATCTACGTTTGTCAAAGTATTTGTCGAAAATTTAGCACTGTATTTGGTGTGCAATCAGTCTTTCCCCCAATCAACATCTATTATTTCTTTACTTTATATGCAATACAGCCGTGATACAAGTCTTCCTTCTTCGTGTATCATCTACATTACATTTTATCTCTTCTAATTTATATTTAGGTAAACGTCACACTGCTTTCGTACAGAATATGCGCATGCGCACACATTGGCGTGTATTTACGTACTAACGTATTTTTAAGCTTCGATGAGATCAATAGAGGGCATTCTAAATATTACATTTATACACATATTCCTTAATATGATTAACATTACATCTATTCACTTCTAATACAATATTTATGCTATTTCGTAAATACTCTTAATGTTAATTTATCTATTATTTAATTAAAGTTTTATATGATTCGTTAATAAATTTGGTATAACGTTGCGACAGGCTCTTACGCCCGTCCAACATAATCACATTTCGTTTTGTTTCTTGCAATTCTTATTTCTCTTACTCTCTTTCTTTGGTGGTAATTTGATTCTGCTGCTGAATGGGAACGAAAAAAATCTTTTAATAGATTTTCGTCTTTTGCTCAGATAGTTCTTCCAATTGGATGCTTGTCGTTGAATCGTGGCTTCGTGTGTGCACTTAACAAAAGCTAAATCCTAACGAAAAGTTTAATTCCGTTTAGTTAATGGATATTTTAAACATAAAATTACATAGAAATTCGCATAAAATTCTCTATAAAATATATGCAATTTTTTGCCTAAGCTGCGCATAGATTCGTTAGGCAATAGCCATTTCTTTCTCGTACAGTCCTTTCGAATGAAAAGATTTCGTATGCATTGTTGCAAAAGCAGTTTGTAGTTTATTTGAATGAAATCTTAACGGAAATACCATTACCACTTATTCTTCGTTTTGAACTTCAAGAAGAAATTTACTCAATTACATTTATTAAATATCACATTGGTATTTATAATTATTATAATTTGTCAATTCAAATCATTAAACAGTATATCTAATGGCAATAAATAAAGTGAAGAAGCATACCTATATATTTATAAATAGATTTTTTGATTTTTTTTTTAAATTTCTGGCAGCTTCTATGTATTATGTTGCATACTTCAATTGAATGAATATTTTCGATAGAAATGACATTAATTGAAAAATAATTACAACACTATCTGCACTGAATATTATACTTAATATATTAAAATTGTAATATTTCATTAAATTATTATTACAATTTTTTTTTTTTTTTTATGTTTTACGTCACTTTCTTAAATATTACTAAAAAATTCTTAAAATCAATATTTCAAGATGAAATAACATTTACCTGATCCTATAAGGGAGTTTCCTTTCTAGCTTCTGCTTTCCACTGAAATCCATTGACTCGCGTAGTTATGGGTTTATTTCGATTCGTTGCATTTTCAATTCCATTTCTAACTCCAGCAACTAAACGCATTGCCGGGTTAGAGGAAACTAAGCCATTTCTTTTTGGTCTCGAATTTCCAATGCTGAAATGAAAAATTGTCGATTAAAAATATTAATATTACAAAAAAATAAAGATACTTCAGCAAAAGTTTGCAAATAATTCTTAAAATAACAAGATTGTACAATTCTTCTTATTGTATTGTTTTATTGTACACGAGTAATATAATATAGCAAAATTACTTTATTAAAAATGCAGAAAACGACGTACGCCTCTCAAAAAAAATGTATTAGAATATAATTACCAAAATAAAATGTCCTTTTAATTGAGCATTGTAATATGATTGAAAGTTCAAACAATTTAAGACCAATACAATATTGTCAATAGATCGGTTGCAGTAAAGAAAGACTTACTTTCCACTTAAATTATCCGAGTTATGCTTAACATTGCGTCCCACTCCCGCGCCACTATTTCCTAAAATAATTCTCATATGGGTATCTCTTGTAAAATGTGCATCGGCGAGCCTCTTTTCCTCCCGATAGTTTTTTCTTTCATTATTGAAAGACAATCCTAGCATCTCATTTGTCAATTCGAACGGTTTGGTTCCTGTGCTATTCTCCATTTGAGGCTATAATCGATAATATCACATATAGTTTAGGTAACATTAAATTTACTTTAGTTCAACATTATAAAAAATAGTTATTTTAGGG